>OY769912.1:14597385-14602385 GCA_963669185.1 Dyspetes luteomarginatus | reverse complement strand
TAAATATAAATATATAATAAATATATAATAAATATAAATATAAATATATAAATATATAAATATATATATGTGGCCGCTCAACCATGCGAGAGTTGTGTCGGGAGAATATACTCGAGCAATAGTGGTCTGTCAATAGAACGAAGTAGAAAAGGCGGTAGAGAAACGGGGCATGTAGTAGATAGTACCTGACTGAGGTCAGACGAAAATAAGTAAAAAAAATGAAAGCATGTCCGTCGCACTCACAAAGTACATAATTAATATGTGTTATATAATTAAGTTTCAAAACTTGTCATATACACAAAAATTGTTTATTATCACTATTAAATTTTCCCCAAATTTTATAATAGAAAAAAAAGGAATATCATTTTATGTATATTGAATAAATTAAATATTGTTACGAAACGCCTCATCGGGCCTGGTAGATTTTTGAAAAATTTGTCAAAATTTCTCAAAGTGAATTAATTGACACGATATTTTCATCGTAAATGGAAATTAAATGAAAATTTTTGCCACTTTGTAAATTTAATTAATAATAACTAAAATATTTTTTATTCATCGATTGCTACGTTTTTTTTTTCTTCAAAATTCTATCCGGTCAGAAATTTCTCGATGATTACAAATCGGAGCTCTTTTTGTCAAGAAAGGGGGAGTAAAAGTAATATATATATATACATGCTTTAAAAATTTATGTGTGTGCCTGCTTATGTGTGCGTGAGGGTGAGCATATTTTTATTCTCCAATATTTGATTTCAACCGCACGATGAATATTTACATATATGTATATCGAGAGATTTTTGGCCTCACATAAAATGAGATGATCGTATGGATTTTGGGGATTTATCACACTTTCTTCAACCCTGATATATACGCTGCTTGGAGCCCTCAATATGCGTACATTAAAATGCGGAAGGCTTTAGCCATGGAACATAATTTTAAAATATACAAAAGCAGGCCAATTTCAGGGAGGTTATTTTATGGAAGAAAAAAGGGGGAAGGAAGAAAGAGAAGAAAAAATGGGGAGGTTTTGTGACACGAGCGAGACTTGATGGTACAATACCTTTGAAATATCTAATATATATGTATATATGTATATATATATAAAATTACTAGCAAGAGACAATACATTCAAGCAAGTATATATATATATAGATATATATATATATATATATATATATATATACTTGTTTGATTGTATTGTCTCTTGTCAGTAATTTATTTGTGCGTAGGTCTCCAAAACTTAAGGTCGGGGTCATTGACCTTTCCCCTATATATAATTCATAAGGAAAAATTACTAACAAGAGACAATACATTCAAACAAGTATATATATATATATATATATATATATATACATACTTGTTTGATTGTATTGTCTCTTGTTAGTAATTTTTCTTAAAATTTTTTTTTATTCAAACAGCAATAAATAAATCGGAGGCATGCTTTAATATTAAAATTCAGAGCTACAACTTTAATAATATATTCTTATATATTCTTATATCTATATATTATATATTCTTATATATTCTTATTCTTATATAACTTATATATTCTCGTAGCCCTTTATATCGAGTGATGACAAAACAGCATAGACGTCTGACAATATTGGCATCGAATTGGAGGACATAAATAATACAGAAGAGCCTAGCAATATTCCAAGTGTGTCTAATTCATGATGTGAGAAAAAGAGTTTCTTTTCGACCATCAACGAGGAGAACTCGGTCTCTGTTTGCAAATATACCTTCGATGGCGAGACACGAAGCACTTCCGGCATAAAGCTGTGATGGGTTATGATGGGCAACGAGGATAAAAGATGGTAATTGAGACCCAGTAGTAACTTATATATCTATATCTATATTTATAATTTATAATTAATGACAATTAATATTTGCACTTAATAAACATAAAACTTGATTTAATGGGCCTTATTTATAATTAATGCCAATTAATATTTTGCACTTAAATGAGCATTAAACTGGATTTAATGGGCCTTATTTATAATTAATGCCAATTAATATTTGCACTTACTAAGCATAAAACTGGTTTTAATGGGCCTTATTTATAATTAATGACAATTAATATTTTGCACTTAAATGAGCATAAAACTGGATTTAATGGGCCTTATTTATAATTAATGCCAATTAATATCTGCACTTACTAAGCATAAAACTGGATTTAATGGGCCTTATTTATAATTAATGCCAATTAATATCTGCACTTCATAAAATAATATTTGCACTTCATAAGCATAAAACTGGATTAATGTTTGCACTTCATAAGCATAAAACTGGATTTAATGGGCCTTATTTATAATTAATGCCAATTAATATTTTGCACTTAAATGAGCATAAAACTGGATTTAATGGGCCTTATTTATAATTAATGACAATTAATATTTTGCACTTAAATGAGCATAAAACTTGATTTAATGGGCCTTATTTATAATTAATGACAATTAATATTTTGCACTTACTAAGCATAAAACTGGATTTAATGGGCCTTATTTATAATTAATGACAATTAATATTTTGCACTTAAATGAGCATAAAACTGGATTTAATGGGCCTTATTTATAATTAATGCCAATTAATATTTTGCACTTCATAAGCATAAAACTGGATTTAATGGGCCTTATTTATAATTAATGCCAATTAATATCTGCACTTAAATGAGCATAAAACTGGTTTTAATGGGCCTTATTTATAATTAATGCCAATTAATATTTTGCACTTAAATGAGCATAAAACTGGATTTAATGGGCCTTATTTATAATTAATGACAATTAATATTTTGCACTTAAATGAGCATAAAACTGGATTTAATGGGCCTTATTTATAATTAATGCCAATTAATATTTGCACTTACTAAGCATAAAACTGGTTTTAATGGGCCTTATTTATAATTAATGCCAATTAATATTTTGCACTTAAATGAGCATAAAACTGGATTTAATGGGCCTTATTTATAATTAATGACAATTAATATTTTGCACTTAAATGAGCATAAAACTGGATTTAATGGGCCTTATTTATAATTAATGACAATTAATATTTTGCACTTAAATGAGCATGAAACTGGATTTAATGGGCCTTATTTATAATTAATGACAATTAATATTTTGCACTTAAATGAGCATAAAACTGGATTTAATGGGCCTTATTTATAATTAATGCCAATTAATATTTGCACTTACTAAGCATAAAACTGGATTTAATGGGCCTTATTTATAATTAATGACAATTAATATTTTGCACTTAAATGAGCATAAAACTGGATTTAATGGGCCTTATTTATAATTAATGCCAATTAATATCTGCACTTACTAAGCATAAAACTGGATTTAATGGGCCTTATTTATAATTAATGCCAATTAATATTTTGCACTTAAATGAGCATAAAACTGGATTTAATGGGCCTTATTTATAATTAATGACAATTAATATTTTGCACTTAAATGAGCATAAAACTTGATTTAATGGGCCTTATTTATAATTAATGACAAGTAATATTTTGCACTTAAATGAGCATAAAACTGGATTTTATGGGCCTTATTTATAATTAATGACAATTAATATTTTGCACTTAAATGAGCATAAAACTGGATTTAATGGGCCTTATTTATAATTAATGACAATTAATATCTGCACTTAAATGAGCATAAAACTGATGAATAAAATAAAATATTTTAAAGCTTGTCGATTGGCAGTAATAAATATCAGCATCTTTGATTACCGATAAGAAAAATCGAACATTTATGATTATTAACAAATTTTCTATCGCCCTAACTTTTTAACGATAATGTTGAGGATTCACTAAACGTTTCGAGCATCCTTAAAATTTTCTTACTCACCGCAATTCGTTTATAATACATAAGTTTGTGCATAAAATTCTTTCATTCTCTCAATCGATATTTCGCCCGCATGCTGGCTCACCTTTTTCTCCCTCGCTTTCTCACTGTCGCGTCACTGTTTTTTTTTTCGTTTTTTTTTTTTTTCCGTCATTCTTGGGCGAGCGTGGCTATCGCGGCGCGTAACCTTTAAATTCTTTATAAATCGCTCACACGTGTGTGAAAAAGTTTCGCCAGCGTTTTGGTAAAATATCGCGAGTGAGTTCCAGTGAGAGCATCGAGACTCGAGAATTTTGTTCCTGAATTTTCATAGCACGTGTGTGAGCTATGATCGTCGCGTCACTCCGAGCCGCCTTCTATTATATTAACGCGTTCGTTGATGCCCGAGGGGAGGTTCGAGGGTGCAAAAATGGTTCGCGAATAAAGCCGAGATCAGGCTTGACAAGCCCGCGCGTCTGTTAAACCCGGAAAGCTCATCATCCTATATAACCGCCAAATCTCTCTCTCTCTCTCTCTATATATATATATATATATATATATATATATATATATATATATATATATAGAAAAATCTCGTCGATCATCAGAGGATATTGAGGTCGGTGAGCAAGGTCATATATAGTTTGAATTAACTTGGATTACACACATATATATATATCTATATATATATATATAGGTATATAATTGTACGATGACCGTTGAGGCACGTGTGTCACGCACGCTTTTACAACTCTGGCAGCCTCACATTTGCTATATATGACAACGTGTAAAATCCCAGAGGAAAGCTGCGTCTATATATATATATATATATATATACGTGTGTATGTGTGTATATCTATATATGTGTGTATGAAAGTAAGCACGTTAGACTCTCCCGCCATTGGTACTTTACAAGAACGTGCCAAGTAGGTACACTCGGTGGGTTCTGTTCTATTCGGTGATTGTGTCTACCCTTCTATATATATATATATATATATATATATATATATATATATATATATTCCTTCTATATATATATATATTCTTTCTATATATATATATATATTCCTTCTATATATATATATATTCTTTCTATATATATATATATATATATATATATATATATATTCATAACATAAAAGATATGAAGACCCGTCCGCTATTAGACTCGCAATAAAA
>OY769912.1:14589885-14594885 GCA_963669185.1 Dyspetes luteomarginatus | reverse complement strand
CCTTTGGATGTAATTAATATATTTGTCACGAGTGCAGCCAGCATCTCTCTCTCTCTCTCCCCCCCCCCCTCTCTCTCTCTCTCTCTCTCTCTCTCTCTCTCTTTTTCCCTGTTGCATTTATGATTTTCGTCACTTGTATCGTCTTTTTCGCCTGGAAAAAAAGCCTCGGTAATCATTACATGTTGTTATGGTCCATTTTACCCTAACTTCACCTCCTCCCTTGTGAAACTTGTCAATGTGAAATTGTATACAAGCACAATATGTGCTATATATAAAATAAACCCATATATATATATATATATATATATATATATATATATATATATATATATATATATACATGTCTGAAACGTATAACTGTTGGAGAACTCTTGCGCTGGGGGTTCCTCTCAGTACCTTTTACACGTAAATGCACACACATGGGTGTAAAGTTTGGGCATATAACACTATCTGTCCACGTCAGTTGTAGCAACGTGGGTGTTGCACACTATATATGGTTTTATTGTGCGCCATATATATATATATATATATATATAACGTTCGCAATAAATTTTTCCCTCGTTTTGATTTCTATCACTTTTGCCAATATTATATATACAATCACATTATATTTCTATAATTAATATTTTTTTTTAAATCAAATTTGAAATAAACTTTGATAATTTCTCGAAAATTGATATTTAAAACTTCATTTGAACATTTTAAAAACATTTAAATAAACACATGGGTGTAAAGTTTTGGCACAAAAGCCTTATCTGTCACGTCAGTTTTAACAATACAAGTGTGTCACGCTATATATGGGTTTATTGTGATATATATATATATATATAAAATGTAGGAGAAAGCAGCCAAAAGGATGAGAATATTTCCATTCTTATCAACAACCGCAATCAACTTCTGCTTCACTTGTTCTCTGTAACTTTTTTCAACCCCCAGTCACATTATATTTCCATAATTCATGATATTTTTTTTTTAAATCAAACTTGAAAGAAAACTTTGATAATTGTTCTGAAATCAAGTTTGTAACTCAATTTAAAGATTTTCAAAACATTTGAGTAAACGCGTTGAAATTTTATTCCATTAATTTAAAAAGTTGACAGCGAAGTATATATATATATATTTTTTTTTTCAAAATTATCCCATCACCATTACAGTCCTTACATAAAAGGGGTTGTTTTTCCCTCTGATAATATCACATTATACGGTTATTTTCATATTTTATATATGAAATATGGTTTTATATATACCTATAACTATATATATATATATATATATAAAGTATGAAAATAATTGTACAATGTATATAATGTTTGGGGGGAGTAAAAAGATATAACGATAAGAGTTATGTTGGCAAAAATGTGAAAAGAGTACACACACACATAGATATATATATATATATATATATATATAGCGATGGTCCAGCAATGGGACATGCATTTTGGCGCGAGCAGAGAGCAGATCGAATGCCATGCGAGACTCGATGAGTTAGAGAGTTACGCAGAAATTATTCATACAGATGCAATTAAGGTCTGTGAGTTGCACTGGCTAAAGCTGGCTGTATTGTATATATATATATATAGTAGGTGATAGGTAACATATATAATCATTGAACTGGCCCAAAAAAAATTACTCATGGACCAATATATATATGGGGAATTTTAGCTCAACTCAACCAGCTCCTGAAATTATCAGATTTGGTGAATTATTTTTCCCACTGTTCGCCCTGGTAAGTAGAACTAATTTTTTTTTTTTTTAATGATTTTTTATGATTTTGTTTTTAAGTTTGAGTAAAATCAATTAAATTTGTAATCTTCGGTCAAATTTAATACTCTACTTTATAGGGTGAATGGGGTAAAAAATTGGGGGTGAAATCTGAATGGGTCAGTTGAGGTGAAATGTCCCATATATATGAATATATATATATATATATATATATATATATATATATATGGATATGCACAAGCTCGCCACACGACACTGATTAAATTGATGTTGCATAATAAAGCTTGTCGGGTTGCACGTTTTAACGATAAAAACGTGTTAACGACGAGGGAGTCTCGCTTAACTTTATTGGCTTATCGCGAATGCAAGCGATGGTGGAAATGCAGGGTGGGGTGGGAGGGGGAGGGGATGGCTTTCGCGATATATATAGCACCAACGACGAGAGCAGGTTCTAAAATATTGTTAAGCATATATATACATACATATACTAAGGTGGTTTTCATTTTCCAATGATATATATATATATATATATATATATATATATATATATATATATATATATATTTTTTTAAAGTTTAACCCGATAAATTCACGACAAACACTGTAAAAAAATTGTCGACAGACTTGGCGAGGTCGGAAAATATTTCGAGGCTACTGCAGGGATAATTGCAAAATATTTGTTTTCAATTTTTCATGCAATCGGCTTATACGGCTTGTATAATATTTTATATTGGTGTTTTTGATGTGTATCATGGTGACATTAATATATATATATATCGTTCGTTCGTGAAATAAAATTCGTTGATAAAACAAAATATTTGAGAGAAAATAGTGACGTGAAAAATCATGGATTTCTGCACTATAAAGAATTTCTCTTTGGAAATTATTTCAACTATATAATGTTTCAATATCAGATATAAAAAAAAAAAAAAAATGAAATATAAGCAACATTAATATGTGTAGGAGTAAATTGAATTCGTAGTGACGTGTGTATTAATAAATGAAAAATTAAACTAACTTTTAAGTTACTTGGCTTCGAGATGTTATCTTGCCTCTCTGCATTATAAAAATTATACATTTAAAAAAAAAGTTACATATACACTTTCATTAATATTCAGATATGCATTTTATTCGACTCACTCATTTTAGTTTAAATTTCGATTGGGATCTTGCAATTATATTTTGAAACTTGTTAGTGATAAAATAAAAAAATATCAAATATTTGCAACTTGATTGTATAAATAAATAATATTGTGGGAGGCATAATCAAGTGAAATATTTAATTTGGCAATTTGTCAAAGTCTTGTGAATCAGTCTGTATAGTACAAGACATGCCAAACAGATATATATATATATTTAAGTTTAAGGGGGTGCGTGATAGAGGGCGTGGTGATGGTACCTCATCGTCCTTCTCGCTATCCACGTCAGAATCCAATCGGTTTCCCATCAGTTACAGCTTAACGATTCTATGTTCAAAAATACGAGGGAGGCAGCAAAGAGTGATTTTTTTTTTCTCAAAAAACTTGAAAAAGTGCAATACGTACAATGGCCGAGCTGATATTTTTTTATGGGGAAGAGTTGAACAACTCGTGTAAGCAGTGAGGAGATAATTAGTCACTCGAATTAATCAAATATGTTAAATCTATTTTATCTCACATATTATTATTATTATTTTTTTAATAAATAGAAATAAAAATTAAATTTCGATAAAAAAAGTACATATAATAGACGTGATTTTTATGCATGCATCGTATAAATAATTTGAAAAAATATGAGCGATGTATATGAAAATTAAAAAAATGTTCAAGTAGACTCATGTGGAGGGATTTTGTTAAATATCCATCTCAGGGTACACTGACGAAGAGATTATTGTTCTCGATAATAATAATAATTATTATAAAAATTAATATATTTATAATATATAAATAATTAATATATTTATAATATATTAATAATTAATATATTTATATGTATAAATAATTATAAAACTATACACGATATTACAGTATAAACTTATTTTATTATGGAAGAGCGAGCTTAACTGAGTATTTGCGAGAAAGGGGTAAGAGATAGAGAGAGAGAGAGAGAGAGAAAGAGTGAACGATATTCGACACCGAGGCGCCCTACGTGCTGCCACGTTTCAACCCCCCAGCCAATATAACGCTTAATGCGTTAACGTCGTAACGGTAGCCAGTCAGACCCATGACACATCTCCCCATGTTATTTTCTCACAGCTTTCACTATTTGCTTCCTGTGTGTATATTTTTGGCACTAAATATTCTCTCGTCCCTTCGACGTTTCATTACGAATTCTCGTAATACTTAACGAATTCCGACCTTATGTATATATATACACTAAATAACTGCTATATACATACATATATATATATATATATATATATATATATATATTCATCTCATATATCTTGTCATTTATTAATTGCTACAGCCATTTAACGTGCAGGGTAAAACAAATTTTCAAATTACGAAGACCCTCTCGAATATGGAAATATTAGATCTATTTACCTGTAATTTAAATTGATGGTCGTTATGAAATTATCGGAAAATACGAAGGCTTTGTCGAATATTGTACGATTTACATGTGTACAATGTGCACAATAAATATACAATTATCAGCATTTGCATTTGGTATAATTTATCTTCACTATCAATTTTAATTTATAGTCATATACATATATATATAACGTTTAATAATAATTTTATTATATACTTTCGCTTTCTCATATCGAGCTGGCTAAAATTCAACATTTTCTTTCTGCTCATTCATTGCACTCTGGTGAGATGAGCAAATTTAATTTTCATAATAAATATTATTTCCTCTTATTTCATGCCAGAGTAGTTTGTGTGAGATCACCCACACACGTTCAGATATTTTTCGACTTTTTCAAATATTTTAATCCTCCCATATAAGCTCCAAGTAAAAAAAAAAATTCGTAGCTTATATATGAGGGGAGGTTTTTAGGATTAAAACAATGAGCACAAATGCAATTGTTAATGCAAACATTTAAATTTATACTATATTTTGAGAGGGAAATAAAATTTTAAAAATAATTTCGTTATCTGCAAAAAATTCTTAAGACTGAAATATTGAAAATTATATCCAGTCCATCTTTATCAAATATTCATATTCACGATGGAAAATTTCTCTCGAATATTTTTGCTTTCTGTGGGAATTACGTAATGAATTATCCGAGTCAGAGAGCCCGTGAAAACCGGAGTTATTTCCCTTTTCCCATATTGTTTGTTCTTATGTATATA
>OY769912.1:14577385-14584885 GCA_963669185.1 Dyspetes luteomarginatus | reverse complement strand
TTATAATGGAAAATGAAAAAAAAAAAAAAAATCTAATAGTGATATCACAACGAAGTTATTTCGTCGTCGAATTATTCACTACAAAAAATGAGATAACGAAAAATATTCTTATCATTCGATCTGTCATTTGCTTCAGTGTGCAATAAAATCAAGGATGCACATATATATACATACATATATATATAAATGCGCTTATGCTATATATATTTATGGGTGTCGGTATATTAAGTGCATATATATATATATATATATATATATATATATATATATATATATATATAGCTGGTCAAAGTTCACGTGCTCCAAGATTGTAGATTGACCGGATTACATTATGGAGACGAGCTCACTGGCTTATCCACAGTTCGGGATGCAACGAGAGGGAAACCAACGTGGGCTGGTATGTATATCGAGTGAGAAGCAGGTTACCTATATATATATATATATATATAGTGTGCATCAGGCAACTCTCGGACTTGCCCTCGCTCGTACCATTTCTCTCGGCGAGATTCCCTTGGCAATCCCGGCGTATTCTATATATATATATTGCACCGAACTATATATATATAAGGGACAATATGGGTGCAAGTAGAAAAGCTCCACTGCGATCGTTCACAGAAGGCTCTTCTGCAAGCGAAACACGCGTGGCCTAACGTAAATGAACAAGTTTCTCCAACCATCAAGAACGAGAGTCTTCAACTCCTTTTGGTGTACTTAGCCTCTTCGATATATACATATATGTATATATTACCACGTGTGCATGTTTCAGTCGTATAGGTATAGAAGGCGAAAATTGGGACTTTTTTGACTCTATAGAGTCAAAAAGTCCCAATTTTTGACAATTTTCAATTTGGGACTTTTTTGACTCTATAGAGTCAACAAGTCCCAATTTTCGGGCCCACTTTACTGTAATATACGCATCCCATTTTTGTACATAATTTATATTTTTTTTTTGCATGAAATATTGTTTACTCGTTCGTGGAGAGAGAGAGAGAGAGAGAGAGAGAGCAAACAATAGCTGCTAATCGAATATTAATTGGGACAAAGAGAAAATTGGGACTTTCAGCCTCCAGTCATACCCACTTAATTGCTTTGTTTGCACTTTCCATATTACTTACATAATTTACATTTTTTTTTTTTGCACGAAATATTGTTTACTCGTTCGTGGAGAGAGAGAGAGAGAGTGGAAGAGAGAAAGAGGAAGAGAGAGAGAAAGAGAGAGGGACAGAGAAAGAGGAGGAGAGCGAGAGAGAGAGAGAGAGAGAGAGAGAGAGAGAGAGCAAACAATAGCTGATAATCGAATATTAATTGGGACAAAGTGAAAATTGGGACTTGCAGCCTCCAGTCATACCCACTTAATTGCTTTGTTTGGACTTTGCATATTACTTACATAATTTACATTTTTTTTTTTGCATGAAATATTGTTTACTCGTTCGTGGAGAGAGAGAGGAATAGAGAGTGAGAGAGAGAGAGAGAGAGAGATAATTTTTTCACATAATTTATATTTTTTTTAAATTAATTGCCGCGGATTTTAATTGTTAGATATTAATTTTTTTTCGCCTCTCGCGATAGCGTCATACACGCTCATTTTATTATACGATAGATGCGAGCCAGTCAGAGTAAAGTTTCGAACAGAAAGAAAAGTTATATATATACAAGAGTTGGACGATAGTAAACGAGAAAATAAACGCGAAGGAAGTTGCTTTATGCAAACTCGATGGCTTCGTAATGGAGTTGCATGGGGCAGGAGGAGAAATGGAAGAGGGTGGATGGTCAGGGGGATGGAGGGGGGGGGGGAAGGGAGGGAGGGAGGGAAAGAGATTTGCGCTTACCTCTTTCGTTCTTATATAAATTTGCCGAGTCACCTGTCACAGTCAGTTCGCCATGAGTTTTAACCGAGTTTTATATACGCCATCAAGTTATTCGTGTCATCTTCGCGCTATCGCAGCTTTTTTTCACCACCCTCGTTTTTAACTAATCATCCCCTTTTCTCGTCTGATGCAATTTTCTTCAATTTTTTTTTTCAATACTGTCACGTTTATTTCATACGAAGAGTGGGAAATGTTTATGTATATATATACATATATATATATAATATATATACACATAAAATATATATATACATATATATATTATATATACATACATAATTTTTTATAATAAAGTTCATTTTTTCACTAATCGCAATATGACGAATACTCGATTTAACAAATATATTCGCATGATTTGCATAAACACGGTTTATATGATACAAATATTTAATATCGTTGCTGTTCTGATTTGGATTTTATTGAGTCATTTTAATGTTATATGTAAACTTTGATCTTGTTACGCCTCAAACTTTCCGTCAAACACTTTTTAAATGTTTCTATATATATATATATGTATATATATATATCAACATATATAATATATGATATATATATGTATATATACATATATAAATTTTTATAATAAAGTTCATTTTTTCACGAATCGCAACATGACGAATACTCGAATTAACAAATATATTCGCATCATTTACATAAACACGGTTTATATGATACAAATATTTAATATCCTTGCTGTTCTGATTTGGATTTTATTGAGTCATTTTAATGTTATATGTAAACTTTGATCTTGTTACGCCTCAAACTTTCCGTCAAACACTTTTTAAATTTTTCTATATATATATATATGTATATAAGTATATATCTGTATATATATATGTATATATATATATATATATATATATATATATATATATATATATTATATATTATATATATATATATATATATATACATATAATAAAAGCTGCTATAGTCCTCTCTCTCTCTCTCCCTCACCCTCCCTCCTCATCCTTATACCAGTCTCTCCTTCCTCCTTTTCCACGACGATACTTTTGTCCTCCATTTTTCATCTCAGTTTTTCATATGAATAAACTATATATAGCTTACCTTCGATCTGTATAAAAATAGAGTTTTGCACTCCGACCATTTCCGGTTCCAAAGGGAATCGAAATAAAGAATGAGGAGAGAGAGAGAGAGAGAGAGAGAGAGAGAGAGAGAGAGAGAGAGAGAGAGAGAAGATAGTTTGCCCAGAGTCTCCGATGTACGCTGATCTCCCTGATACGGTACGCTGATCTCCCCAGAGTTGCAATTTTCTTTCTCGCTATCGTCAGTATAGCAGGTAAAAGGTAGAGAAACGCCAAAAGGGAAAGAAATTTCAAAATGGAGAAAACTCTCGCGCTTTACATACTCGCATCCTTCTTACTCGTTTATTACTTTCTCTCTACCTCCCACCCTCCGCCAAGTGCATTTTTCCTTCTCTATGCACTGTACTCGTTTCTCCTGGACCTTTTTTTCTGCCTTTCAATATTGATTTTTTTTTTTTTAGTCACTCATTACATATATATATATATATATATATATATATATATATATATGTGTGTGTGTGTGTGTGTATTGTAAACGCAAATCGAACTTCACTTCAGACTAAATTCGTGCACTATAAATTCGAAATATCATTTTTTCGATAGAGAAATACCAAACATCGACGAGTCACCTATATATATACAAGTTTTCTCTTTTTCATTATTTTTCATTATTTTATTATTAGGTATTTTTTTCATACTTAATTTTTTTTTTTTTTTACACTTTATTTGTTGACTCATCAGCCTATAATGTTTTTGTTCAATTTTTTTTGTTATATATATATATTTTTTTATTTTTCTTTTGTGATATGTGACTGTTATGGGGCGCCATCTGCCTCATTCCTATATTTTTATTGCTTTTTTCTCATTATTCTCCAGCGTTCTCTTTCTCTCTCGGTTGTCCATTAAAATTGCAGCGAAGATCGAATGTCGTATGAAAGAATCGTGACTCGGTTCCCTTTTCTCGTGAGAAAGCGCGTTTATATATATATATATATTTATATATTTATATATATATATATATATATATATATATATATATATATATAAGACATACATATCGTGTATACACATGTACATGGGCACATCCGTTGCGCGTCAACGAGATGAGAGACGATCTTGGAATGCCTATGCGCTCTCTCTCTCTCTCTCTCTTTCTCTCTCTCTATTGCCAGCATCTTCGAACCATCCTCATCCGCGGGATACGCGAGCGAGCCACATTCGCATGCAAATGAAGAGATGGCGCGCGGAATACGAATAAAATAGAATAAAATATGGTTGAAATTTTGAGACGTTGCATATGTAGGGGTGAAAAAATATAAATAAATGATGGGATGGAAAAATTGAGTAAAAAATTGTGATTTTTCAAATATTGAGATATATATTCAACTTTATTATTATTATTTATTAATATTATTATTGTTATTATTAATAATAATATATTATAATAGCTGTCAATTGTGTATGGAACAAGCAATTTTACGATGAGTATAACGAAACTGTTATTTTTCATTATAGATTTGCAAATATCTCACTTCGTTATAGCTGCTTGTGCAGAATTTATTATTCTGCGGATTAAGTTTATTATTATTTTTTAAATCAATATATTATACCTGTCAGTTATGTATGGAACAAGCAATTACGATGAGGATAACGAGACGTTTATATTTTTCAGTACAGATTTTCAAATATCTCACTTCGTTATAGCTGCTTGCACAGAATTCATTATCCTGCCGATTAAGTTTATTATTTTTGTAAATGTATTTAAAGGGTTTTTTTTAATTTTTTTTTTCGATATATTATACCTGTCAGGTGTATGCGGAACAAGCAATTGCGCTGGAAGGAAAACGAGGTGTTTATTTTTCTTTACAGATTTTCAAATATCTCACTTCGTTATAGCTGCTTGCACAGAATTCATTATCCTGCCGATTAAGTTTATTATTTTTGTAAATGTATTTAAAGGGTTTTTTTATTTATTTTTTTCAATATATTATACCTGTCAGGTGTATGCGGAACAAGCAATTGCGCTGGAAGGAAAACGAGGTGTTTATTTTTCTTTACAGATTTTCAAATATCTCACTTCGTTATAGCTGCTTGCACAGAATTCATTATCCTGCCGATTAAGTTTATTATTTTTGTAAATTTATTTAAAGGGTTTTTTTTTTTTTTTTTTTCGATATATTATACCTGTCAGGTGTATGCGGAACAAGCAATTGCGCTGGAAGGAAAACGAGGTGTTTATTTTTCTTTACAGATTTTCAAATATCTCACTTCGTTATAGCTGCTTGCACAGAATTCATTATCCTGCCGATTAAGTTTATTATTTTTGTAAATTTATTTAAAGGGTTTTTTTTTTTTTTTTTTTCGATATATTATACCTGTCAGGTGTATATGCGGAACAAGCAATTGCGCTGGAAGGAAAACGAGGTGTTTATTTTTCTTTACAGATTTTCAAATATCTCACTTCGTTATAGCTGCTTGCACAGAATTCATTATCCTGCCGATTAAGTTTATTATTTTTGTAAATTTATTTAAAGGGTTTTTTTTTTTTTTTTTTTCGATATATTATACCTGTCAGGTGTATATGCGGAACAAGCAATTACGATGCGAGGATAACGAAGCGTTTATTCTTCTTTACAGATTTGCAAGTATCTCACGTAACGTTATACCTGATTCTTCGGAATTCGTTCGACGTCCCTCCTTTCATCCCTTCTCGGCATAATAAGCCAGCGAGGGGGTGGCAGTGAAAGGCAAAGAGCCGCAATTTATCGTCGACGTCTTTGAGCGAGGCTGGTCTCGTGACGTCGTCGTAGTCGCGGGTGGGAAAAAAAAAAAAAAAAAAAAAAAAGAAAAAGAAAAAAAAAAAAAAATCTCGATGATGCATTCGATTTACGACTGGATGTTTGACGAAGGTGTTGCCTCTCATCCCGGCGAGATTCCTCCGGTCTACAAGAACGCGGGACTCACCTCGAAAGAGGAAACGAGATCAATATGCAAAGCGAGACACGAGGATTCTCATCATCGCCACCACCAAGAGGTCTATAACCAGGAAAATCCTCATGGTGAACCCTCTCGACATATAGGATAAAAAGAGATCCCAAAGGCTTCTGCTTTGAAGTTCGCGCACGCACATCAACACGGAGAGAGAGAGAGTCGAGAAAAAGGGTCGAGAAAAGGGACGATAAGAAGTGGAGAAGAAAAAAGGTGCAAATTACGTACCAAGGATCATTTTTTAATACCAAAATGAAGTGACGATAAAAAAATAAAAAAAAAAAACATTAACAAGAATATTTGTGGTTAAAAAAAAAATAAAAAAATACGCGATTAAAAGAAAAATAGACGTCAGTTTCGTTTAATTTTTTAATAGCAAAATGAAGAGACGATAAAAAAAAATAAAAAAAACATTAACAAGAATATTTGTGGTTAAAAAAAAAAAAAAAAAATACGCGATTAAAAGAAAAATAGACGTGAGTTTCGTTTAATTTTTTAATAGCAAAATGAAGAGACGATAAAAAAAAATAAAAAAAACATTAACAAGAATATTTGTGGTTAAAAAAAAAAAAAAAAACATTAACAAGAATATTTGTGGTTAAAAATAAATAAAAAAAATACGCGATTAAAAGAAAAATAGACGTGAGTTTCGTTTCATTTTTTAATAGCAAAATGAAGAGACGATAAAAAAAAAATAAAAAACAAAAATTAACAAGAATATTTGTGGTTAAAAATAAATAAAAAAAATACGCGATTAAAAGAAAAATAGACGTGAGTTTCGTTTCATTTTTTAATAGCAAAATGAAGAGACGATAAAAAAAAATAAAAAACAAAAATTAACAAGAATATTTGTGGTTAAAAATAAATAAAAAAAATACGCGATTAAAAGAAAAATAGACGTGAGTTTCGTTTCATTTTTTAATAGCAAAATGAAGAGACGGTAAAAAAAATAAAAAACAAAAATTAACAAGAATCTTAGTGGTTAAAAAAAAATATAAAAAATACGCGATTAAAAGAAAAATAGACGTGAGTTTCGTTTAATTTTTTAATACCAAAATGAAGAGACGATAAAAAAATAAAATAAAAAAAACATTAACAAGAATATTTGTGGTTAAAAAAAATATAAAAAATACGCGATTAAAAGAAAAATAGACCTGAGTTTCCTTTTATTTTTTAATACCAAAATGAAGAGACGATAAAAAAATAATAAAAAAAAACATTAACAAGAATATTTGTGGTTAAAAACAAAAAAAAAAAATACGCGATTAAAAGAAAAATAGACGTGAGTTTCGTTTAATTTTTTAATACCAAAATGAAGAGACGATAAAAAAATAAAATAAAAAAAACATTAACAAGAATATTTGTGGTTAAAAAAAATATAAAAAATACGCGATTAAAAGAAAAATAGACCTGAGTTTCCTTTTATTTTTTAATACCAAAATGAAGAGACGATAAAAAAATAATAAAAAAAAACATTAACAAGAATATTTGTGGTTAAAAACAAAAAAAAAAAATACGCGATTAAAAGAAAAATAGACGTGAGTTTCGTTTCATTTTTTAATAGCAAAATGAAGAGACGATAAAAAAAAAACAAAAAA
>OY769912.1:14554885-14572385 GCA_963669185.1 Dyspetes luteomarginatus | reverse complement strand
GGTCTCATATGTATATATATATATATATATATATATGTTCGTGTGACCAGGCGACCGGATGTCCGCAACACTGCATTAGGAGGAAATTACTATCGGTAATTTAATTTAGAATTTTCGTCCACGATGCCTTTCGATCCTTTCGAATAACGATTCTTCTCTCCATCCTCATCTTCATCCTCGTCGTCGTCTCTCTCTCTCTCTCTATTTCTCTCTGCAGTTTGGCCAACGCCCGCAAAAATCCCCCACGAATAATAATGAGCCAACAGCAGCAGAGGAGCTGCACGGTAATTTTCATTCTGCACGCAGCTATGCACAAGACGCGACGATATGTCCACGTTTTACTCCCTTCTTATATATATATATAGGTATATAGATATATAGATATAGATATATATATATATATAGATATATAGATATAGGTATATAGGTATATATACATATACAGATATAGAGGTATATATACATATACAGCTATAGAGGTATATGTATATATATAATGATCGATTTAATAGACACGAAAAACCTCATCGACTTGTATTCCAAGACTGCCCACACAAATTTTACTTCGACCAACACCGTGATAACCGCAAATAAAAATTATCGAATATCGCTTGAACGTTTTTCATCAAAAGTTTCGCGATAATTCGCACTGTATTGGGTGGCGGGGAAGGAGAAGGGGTAAAGAAAAGGGGTCTTTTTGTGATTACGTAGTCGCTACTTCGGTAAAAAAGAGAAGTCAAAAATTATATTTTTTGAGATTATTATTATTATTATTATTATTATTAAAAGAAAAAAAAAAAATCTCTACCATCAACGGTGAGGAACGCAATCGTTGTAGTAGTGATTGGCACATACGACCGTCCCATCTTGCCCCATTGTATAATATATATATATTATGTAGTGGGCCAATAGGGCATATATATATATATATATATTATGTAGTGGGCCAATGGGGCATATATATATATATATAGTATATATTAAGTGGTGGGCCAATGAGGCATATATATACATGTATATATATATTATGTAATGGGCAAATGGGGCATATATATATATATAGTATATAAGTGTGATACACGTTACAGTAATATCTTTACATAATAGTTCTGTGTTTCTCTGTTGGACTCTCAGACACCATAACAAAATTCAACGGGTGCACACTATATAGTACAGTAAATTTCCTCTGTTGCTGCTTGAATCCTATTTTATGCTCTGTACGCGAATAGAGAGTTGCCCCGTTAGCATGTTATCCGCGTGCAATGCTGCCGTTGCTGCTATAGCCAAAGTGGTGTAGCGGCAAAGTCTCGGAGCTAGTAGTACACTCAACGGTCTAGTCAGACCGCACGTAACGCTATTATACGTGAAGCATATCTATACAGTTGTCAACATATCTATATATGTATAGATGTAAAAAAAAATCTTCCTCTCTCTCTCTCTTTCTCTCTCTGTCTCTGTCTCTGTCTCTGTCTCTGTCTCTGTCTCTCTCTCTCTCTCTCTCTCTATTTGTTTACATGTTGAATCTTCTCCATGCCTTAAGTAATTGATATTCGTAAAGTCCGAAATAGCGAGCGTTGTCGAGAGAACACGCGGAGGGACCAAGAGCTAGAGGTCAACGAGAATTAAATGAGTGACGGAGAAGTCCACAAAGAGAGGTAAAGGCAGAAGAAGAAGAAGAAGAAGAAGAAAAAAAAGAAAAAAAAAAAACCTTTCAAGAAACTGAGAGGAGGCGAGTGAGTAAGCAGTCGCCTTTCAGCATAAGCGTGATGCATTAATCTATCCGGAAATTATAAGCCTCTCGAGAACGGTTTAGGGATGGAAAAGGGGAGCGAGAGGGAGAAGGGAGGGAAGGGAAGAAGGCGAGATAAAAACACCGTCAGGAGATTTCATTTCGTTTTTCAAACGATCAATTCTTATCGCAGGAAAAGATTCATGACTCTGCAAAAAGTTGCGAGTAATGATATTATTATTATTATTATTTTTTCCAATTTAAAACTGTCTTTTTTTTTTTTTTTAATCAAATTTCTCAAAAAAAAATCGTAGATTTAAAAATACGTACATTGAATTTTACATAAAATTATTTTATAAATTAAGGACACGATCGTTATTGTTTTTTCATCGATAAAGCGAGATGATAAATATTTGTTCATTTGCCAAATTTGTGGAGAGAGAGAGAGAGGAAAAACAATGCTTCGTCGCACAGGGGTTGCAACCCTTATCTTTCATGAGATATTATGACTAAAATCAATCGCATGAAAAAGAAGGCCAAAGTTTGTCCAAAGTTTTGCTAAACTAAACTTAAATAACATTTGTCAATTTATGGTGAATATTAATAATAAAAATGGCGCGAGGGGCCAACAAAAGAGAGGAAAGAGGATTTAGCTTGGTTAGCGAGCTATGGCTAAAGTTTTGCTAAACTAAACTCAAATAACATTTGTCAATTTATGGTGAATATTAATAATAATAATGGCGCGAGGGACCAACAAAAGAGAGGAAAGAGGATTTAGCTTGGTTAGCGAGCTATGGCTAAAGTTTTGCTAAACTAAACTAAAATAACATTTGTCAATTTATGGTGAATATTAATAATAAAAATGGCGCGAAGGACCAACAAAAGAGAGGACAGAGGATTTAGCTTGGTTACCGAGCTATGGCTAAAGTTTTGCTAAACTAAACTAAAATAACATTTGTCAATTTATGGTGAATATTTATTAATAAAAATGGCGCGAAGGACCAACAAAAAAGAGGAAAGAGGATTTAGCTTGGTTAGCGAGCTATGGCTAAAGTTTTGCTAAACTAAACTCGACTGCCATTTGTCATTTTATGGTGAATATTAATAAAAGTTGCGAAGGACCATCAAGAAAAATGAGGATTTTGCTTTGTTAGTGGGATATTCCTATATATGTATATATCCTGCCGTGGTAAATGCGTGAGCTTTGTCACGAGATTTCCTGATTTTTTTCTTCCCCTTTATCATTCATCTCTACGTTCTTTGGCAACTCAACGCGAAGGGGAATCGTGAAAAAAAAACTGGGGAACGACTATGGAATTCTTTATCGTAGTGGAACAGACAGCGTACGGATGCTTACAGGACGATAAACTCTTGATCCCACAAATTTAAGTCAAGGAAATGTTTTGCTAATGTATATAGCTTTATACACTCAATATATATACACACACACACACACACACACAGATATATATATATATATATATATATATATATATATATATATACATACATACATAAATACCCATATTTATATATATATATATATATATATATATATATATATATATATTTACAATAGAAGTAATTTATACCGGGGATTTCTCGCTTTCTCACTTTTTTCACCCGCCCTCACTCTTCTTCTTTCTCGAGGGTATAAAATGCTAAAGCGAGCGAAAGAAAAATGAAAAAATGGACTACTGGATGAAATCTCACGTTTGTTCCGAGAGTGAATCGCGGGCTGCCTATACATATAAGGCGAGAGACTGTGAGAGATTGCGCAATTCGTATTCGGCCACCGACCCTTCGTTCCGTACCCAAGGGCTGCTGCTGTCCCTTGGTTTGACGTTTCGGTCCAAAAACCATTATAACAAAAAGATCCCATGGAATGAAACGCACGTGGTGAAATTTTCTCTCTCGTTTTTTGTCATCTGTGTGCGAATCACTCTGAGAGGGTCATGGGATAGGCCTGTAGTAGAGATGACAGAGTGAGAGAGAGAGAGGGGGAGAGAGAGAGAGAGAGAGAGAGAGAGAGAGAGAGAGAGAGAGAGAGAGAGAGAGAGAGAGAGAGAGAGAGAGAGAGAGAGAAAGTGCAAGAGATGAGAGGGTGGAAGATAAAAGGAAAGAAATATGAAGAAAATGATAATAAAGCGACGTATCAGAGAGACAGACTGACGATGAATAACAAGCAGCAATTTTTCGCTCAAATTCCACAAAGGAGTGCTATACGCTTACAATTGTTGCCCCGGATCTTTTTTATACTACTAGAAAAGAAGGTAAACTTGTGTCTGTGTATACGTATATAATTCTGAGTGGGCTGGGGTTCTCGTGAATAATCGACGAAAGAGAAGATTAATTATGTCAATGCACTTAAAGGCAATGACTCATTCCAAATGGCATTTGGTGATTTTTCGTCACGAGGAAAAAATGCTCAGATATATGGGGATGAAAAAATTTCTCTTCTGTATGTAAATATACAGAAGATAATATTTTTCATCCCGAAATTATTGAAAAAGTTGATGTCTCATATTTCGCAATGAAACTTTTAAGGGTGAAACATTGTCTCGTATTTCTCAAAGTTTGCACTCATGAAATAAAAATATTCATAATAGCCACGTAATGGAAAGAAAAAAATTAAAAATAATAATAATTTATGCTTTGACGTGAATTCACTTATGGCAGCAGACTGGTGCACTAATACACTGAGAGATAATATAAGAATAATAATTTTGAAAAAAAGGTGAAGCTAATTAGAAGGATGAGAGAAAAGCTATAAGGCAAATGAGACTCCTCGAACCCTCTCGTGGCAATATCGCAGGTCTGCCTTTTTTTTTTACTATACGGTGTCTCGCAGGACAACAAGGTTCGAAAACCCCAGAAAAGAAGGACCCCCATGCAGCAGAGAGATGACGAGAAAAAGTGAGAGAGACGAAGAGAAAAAGTGCGAGAGACGAGGAGAAAAAGTGAGAGAGACGAGAAAGAGTGAGAGAGACGAGAAAAAGTGAGAGAGACGAGGAGAAAAAGTGAGAGAGACGAAGAGAAAAAGTGAGAGAGACGAGGAGAAAAAGTGAGAGAGACGAGAAAGAGTGAGAGAGACGAGAAAAAGTGAGAGAGACGAGGAGAAAAAGTGAGAGAGACGAAGAGAAAAAGTGAGAGAGACGAGGAGAAAAAGTGAGAGAGACGAGAAAGAGTGAGAGAGACGAGAAAAAGTGAGAGAGACGAGGAGAAAAAGTGAGAGAGACGAGGAGAAAAAGTGAGAGAGATGAGAAAAAGTGAGAGAGACGAGAAAAAGTGAGAGAGACGAGGAGAAAAAGTGAGAGAGATGAGAAAAAGTGAGAGCGACGAGAAAAAGTGAGAGAGACAACGAGAAAAAGTGAGAGAGACGAGGAGAAAAAGTGAGAGAGATGAGAAAAAGTGAGAGAGACGAGGAGAAAAAGTGAGAGAGATGAGAAAAAGTGAGAGAGACGAGAAAATGTGAGAGAGACAACGAGAAAAAGTGAGAGAGACGAGGAGAAAAAGTGAGAGAGACGAGGAGAAAAAGTGAGAGAGACGAGAAAAAGTGAGAGAGACGAGGAGAAAAAGTGAGAGAGATGAGAAAAAGTGAGAGAGACGAGGAGAAAAAGTGAGAGAGACGAGAAAAAGTGAGAGAGACAACGAGAAAAAGTGAGAGAGACGAGGAGAAAAAGTGAGAGAGACGAGAAAAAGTGAGAGAGACGAGAAAAAGTGAGAGAGACGAGGAGAAAAAGTGAGAGAGACGAGAAAAAGTGAGAGAGACGAGGAGAAAAAGTGAGAGAGACGACTGTGGAAAGAAGAAAACGGAGTAGATTTTGAGCTTTGGTGCTCATGGAAAAAGGATAATACCTTGGAGAATACGAGGGAATACTGCGAGGTTCTTCGATGGATGCACTTTGTATGCAAAAGCAGCTAGAAGCCAATCGTTGTAAATATCAGCTCGAACGAATAGTTCAGAGTCATATGATAGAAAAATGGTCGTTGAGATGGCTGACGATGACGATGATGGAAGAAAGGTCCTTTGAAGAGGGTAAAGAACAGAAAGGGAAAAAGGGTAAAGAGCTCGAATGGAAAAAATTAAAATATACTTTGATGAAATTATCAAATATAATCGAGACCGGATTACGAAATTTAGGTATAATTTAACCTTTTCCATACTATAAGTAAAAAACGGATCCATTTAAAAAGGGTCTAAAAATCCCTAAAAATTTGTCAATATACTTTGAACTTTATAGAATAAATGGCTTTACTTTATTTTTGGAAATAATTAATTTTAGTATCATTTAATTATCGAAGAGTAATCAATAATTGGGGAGATGAATTGAATCGACCGGAAACGAAGGACTAATTTTTATACGGAAGGCCATTTTGAAAAAAAAAAAAACAAATTTAGTATCATTTAATTCTCGAAGAATAGTCAATAATTGGGAAGATAAATTGAATCGACCGGAAACGAAAGACTAATTTTTATACGGAAAGTCTTAATTTCTTGAAAATCGAGCATTTGCATTATTGACAGAATCGGCGACGTCTTGGGATAAAATCTGGGCAACGTTTAATTCGTGACGTTTGGGTTTAACGTAATGTATTATTCCTTCATCGGGTAAACAGTTTCTGACCAAGCCAAATCCAAAGTTCGAGAGAGAACGTTCCATTTATTCGAGTCCCAAATCCTAAACGGTTAACTTTGAGAGAAAAATATACGAGAACAGCGAACTACCCTAATGTATTGGGGAGTGTTTCGTTCTTAGGACTTTTGTTCGAAAGACTAATTGTGTCGAAGAAAAATGAATTACAGTGAACATTGAATTGGATATGATAGCTTTTTTGGGATTTTTATATTATATATATATATATATTTATATATATATATATATATATATATATTTTATATATTTATATTTATATTTATATTTATATTTATATTTATATTTATATTTATATTTATATTTATATTTATATATTTATATATTTATATATTTATATATTATATATATATTTATATATTTATATATTTTATCTATATATATGTATATATATATATACAGCGAATAAATATCTTGAACAAATTGCAATTATTGACAGCACATCACAATCTGTTTGAGATATTTATTCCCTATACAATACAGTACAAATTGAAACTAGGAAAGAGTAATAAAATTCATTGCACACCCCATAAAAAGTCCATTTCCGGACATCATAATCAGACCGGGGTCTTGATAGATTTCTCTTCCCGTCTTTGGTCCATCGTCCATGCCACGCACATGTGATGGGGAAATTCCAGACACGTTCGAGGCCGAGGTTTACGTAGCGTGTTCAGAGAGTTACGGTCCAGCGGATCATTTGGCAGTTGGGATTGAGAGCTTTCAACAGGAGAAAACTCGGAAAATGGAGAAAAAAAAAAAAAGGTATAAAGGGGATGAACGAGCGCTGGGGCTTCGTTATCTTTCGTTTCTCAACGAACCTTGTCGACGTTATGGATAAAATTAAGCCGTCAGGTTCGTCCGGTTATTCCCTAGTGCACAGATGTCCACACGCCCCTTAGTTTCATCTCCCTTAGTCCGGTAATCAAAAAACTTGTTTTTTCTTCTTTACTATCAAGGATTTAATGGAATTAAAAAAAAAGTAATCAATTTTAAAAAAGGTCCAAATTTACATATTTTGCATCCTTGTATTTTTTTTTTACCATTTACGAAGCTTTCTCTGTATGAAAAAATATATAATTCTTTAATTACCATTATCCCTTTATTGATTTTTACCAAATGGAAAATTTACAAGGATCGAAGGAAAAACTAAAATTTTCTGCAAAATGCAAAAATGCTAAAAATGCAGTTTCATCTCCCTTAGTCCGGTAATCAAAAAACTTGTTTTTTCTTCTTTACTATCAAGGATTTAATGGAATTAAAAAAAAAGTAATCAATTTTAAAAAAGGTCCAAATTTACATATTTTGCATCCTTGTATTTTTTTTTTTACCATTTACGAAGCTTCCTCTGTATGAGAAAATATATAATTCTTTAATTGCCATTATCTCTTTATTGATTTTTACCAAATGGAAAATTTACAATGATCGAAGGAAAAACTAAAATTTTCTGCAAAATGCAAAAATGCTAAAAATGCAGTTTCATCTCCCTTAGTCCGGTAATCAAAAAACTTGTTTTTTCTTCTTTACTATCAAGGATTTAATGGAATTAAAAAAAAAGTAATCAATTTTAAAAAAGGTCCAAATTTACATATTTTGAATCCTTGTATTTTTTTTTTACCATTTACGAAGCTTCCTCTGTATGAGAAAATATATAATTATTTAATTGCCATTATCTCTTTATTGATTTTTACCAAATGCAAAATTTACAATGATCGAAGGAAAAACTAAAATTTTCATAAATTTCAAAAATTCTCCAGCCTATTTGAGTACGAATTTTATCTCAATAGTTGAATTTATTTAAAAAAAAGGCGTATTCGTAAGATATTTTACAAAAAAACAAGCAGCAAAGATATATATATATATATATATATATATATTGTATGGGAAGAATAAAATGAAGATATCATATATAAGGGAACTTTTGTTACAAAAAAACATAAAGTTATTGTGGAGCATTTTACGAGAGAAATAATCCTGTCAAAGGGGTGGACGTTTCTCGAGAAATGTCTTATTATAACACCTCAGTTATGTATATATATATATATATATATATATATACTATAAAAAAAGAAATATATATATATATATTTTTTTTTATAGCCCTTTTATTTTTGTTTCCGTGCCGGAATAGTCGAGAGAGAGAGAGAGAGAGAGAGAGAGAGAGAGAGAGAGAGATAGAGCTTTCTGAATACGATGAGTCATCTACCAGCGTGATTGATAGAAATTCCCATCGAAATTGAGGGTATTATTCGAGAAGTTTAATCAAAATAATCACAAGTAATAATTCAAATATTATAAATTATATATTTAAAAATTGTTACTTGCAAAGTTTACGTGTGGTATATGCAGTTCAATTGACAAAATCAATCAAGACCTGTTTTTGTCGATTCGTCATTGAGAAAATTTAAATCTCTCGTATTTTTGGTACAAAAATATTATTCTCGAATTTATTATTTAAAAACATTTGAAATATATGCCACTTGTTGTACACTCTTTCATTTTTTGCATTAAATACGTTCGGGATATTTCACGATATTGTACCAATTATGGTAGCATTTGTGCAAAGTTGAAGAACAAAAAAAAATAAAATGAAAGTTGGCAGGTGGCGTAAGCGTTGGTTATGTA
The DNA here is from genome assembly GCA_963669185.1 of Dyspetes luteomarginatus. Classification (NCBI taxonomy): domain Eukaryota; kingdom Metazoa; phylum Arthropoda; class Insecta; order Hymenoptera; family Ichneumonidae; genus Dyspetes; species Dyspetes luteomarginatus. The sequence continues at coordinate 14,563,379 of OY769912.1, read as the reverse complement.
TTTAGTTCGTCATTTACTTTAGCGAGGGAATTGCTCACAGTGGTTATGGCGCTGATATGACATTCTTTGATGTTTTGGCTTTCATGACTTTTATAGTTTCAACAGGTTCCTCTCTCTCTCTCTCTCTCTCTCTCTCTCACTTCCTATATAGCATTGTGTATATATATATATATATATATAGGGATAGGGATATATAGGGATATATATATATATATAGCTTTGTATCCCATATATATATATAAATATATATATAGGAAATACAAAGGCAACGTTGGACTCACTTCGTTCTCTACTTTCTCGTCGAGCTGCTTCGAGCCCACAAGGGGTGGCGATGAGGATCGAGAGGTGAGCGAACGTTCTCCCGGACGACCCCGGGGCTCTCGGCTTATGTGTGAGAAGCTCATCTCTTGCTCTCTCTCTCTTGAGTGTTGGCCGAGCCGTTAGCGTTCGTTATCCCATATATATATATGTATATATATATCATAAAATATATACATATATATATATGTATATATAACATGAAATATATAATATCTAAGTCAGTTTCAACGCATGCGCTGCTCGTGCACTTTTCCACTTGCTCGCGGTGAAAAATTAAACATTTATATATCGCTAAAGGGTGCAAATTTTTTTTTTAATATTATGAATTTGGTATTTGAAAAGTCAGTCGTATTAATGTCAGTCGAGAAGAATACTTAATATTCGCGACTAATCGTAACTTTATATATTTATATATATATATATATATATATTTATATATATATATGTATTCACATATACACGGAATTATTGGCCTATCGAGTTTATTGTGCAGTCTTGGTGGGAGTTCGAGTTTGGTTTTGTAAAAAGGGTCCATTAGGGTCCTCGCGACGATCTGGAGAAAAAAAGGACACGAAAAATCTCTGGTGGTGAAAATAGCAGGACAAGATTTGAATATTCTCAAAGCTTTCAACTCTCCCCTCCTTCCTCCCCTTCCCAAAAGCATCACTAAGTAAAGAAAACTTTGGGTCAGCAGGTCAATTTCGTTTGAATGAGGTAAAGGGCGATCATGCAAAGGGACAAACACGAATAGACTTAAAAGTTTTACGACATTCACATTGGCCCAGTTTCAATATCTAGGGGGAGAAAAGCTTTTCCAGCCCCTCGTCCATGCCCTCTTTCTCGATTTTTTTACACTCGTTCTCTCCTTTTAACTCCCCCTTCTTCCCTTTCTCTCTCTCTCTCTCTTTCTTCCTCTATTTTTCTCTCTCTCTTTCTCTCTGCCAATTTTTTTCATCCCCTATTTTGCGAGATTTTCGTGGAGAAAGTTATCCTGTCGATTTTTCCACAATTGTCTCAAAAATATTTGAGCGTCAACTAATCGAGATGAAATGTAACGTCTGGAAATTTGCAACCGATAAAATTGATTTTTCATTAAAAAAAAAAAAAAAAAAAAAAAAAAATTGAACTGTTTTAGCTAAAGGAGCTTTTTTGCTCCCAAGGTACAGAGGAAATCGACATTACCGAGCACGGATATAAAGCAGCAGAAAGTTTTGATATAACGGGGAGCTTTTTTACCCATCACTGCATGCACAAAAAGCTTGAGTCAGCGACCACTGTCGATGTTACAGAAAAGCTCGATAAAAAAAGCACACTGTCCAATTGTCGATAAAAAAGAAAAATCATCTTTGGAAATTGAGCTTTTTTTGTCTGTTTCTACTTGCGTTATCTATACATATGACATTTCAAAGATTCGTCATCAACCTTTTCCCCATTTTTTTTACCGAGAATTATTATATATTTTTGTATTTATTTATTGAAGAATACTGAGGGCAAGTTTAAGCTGAGCTTTTTGAAAATATTCGTCTCGACTTTTCAACAAAATTAAATTGCACATTTTCTTTTTTTTCTACCTTAGCCGCAATTGGTAAATAAAAAAAAGCTTTTTCATCCCTCTCGTTATACGATGGGGTCGTGTTATTTTTTTTTCAACCCGTTGCATGGTCAACACCATTTTCTATCGCCATGTTGGAATGCACAGTGGCGTCGGGTCACTGGTGACCCAGGTGTAGACCAAAGGATTAATTTCCACAAAATTAATCATCGCACGAAATCAATGATGTAAACGAGAATGGAAAATTTGTCAGACATTAATCTAAACAATTGGCTCTCATCTTTGCCTATATATGTATACATAGACTGTACGTATGCAACACACGTGCATTTATGAATAAATATTTATTATTTAATTTTTTATTATTTAATTTATTTTCGGTAATAATGATCCTCCCTGCCAGAGGAACTTCATTAAATAAAAACAGACACACACATACAGGATCAAAGCTCAGGTCCTTATTCCACTGCTATATATATATATATATATATATATATATATATATATATATACACCCAAAGCGTGGCCCCGCAAGGAACTTATTCACGATTACGAGAAGATTGAATAAATTTTCCCATTATTGGCTAATTACGATAGGGTCAAGTATAGGTTATTCGTCATTCCATGCAAGAAAAGACGGAAGGAAAAGTTAGCTTTGATTAATCGAAGGTAAATTTCGAGTTTCAAAGATCACATCTGGAGCTTATATCTCGACAAAAAAAGAATGAAGATCCATTTCAATTCTTTAATATATGTATGTTATATATATTATTATTATTATATATATATATGTGTATGTTATATATATATATATATATATGCACTACATCTCTAGCTAGCCGTATTTTGTATATCTCCCACTACAGCAGCCCACTACATATTACATTTTCCTTTGACTTTGTATGATATATATATATATATATATAAATATATATATCGAAATTACAGGATACGCGGCTGCTGCACTACTTGCTATATTGTTCTGCATACCGTTCGCCTTGAGAGTTCTGATACACAAAGAAACGGGGCGATGGAGCAACTGGCCCCAGGCATTTTACCACGCTCATCTCGAGCTTTTTCTCGGCAATGGTTGTCTCGGTAATTGTATACATCGCGAGTATATATATATATATATATATATATATATATTGCCAAAATTTTCAATAAACCTTTGACTTTTGTCTTGATATTAACGTATAAGTTTCATCATTTTATAAATAAAACGAGATTTTTTTATGAATAAAAAAAAATAAAAATAAATAAAATAATAATGAAATTTGATGATGACAGGTGTGGGCGTAATGATGTTATTGGCACTGACAGTTGAGCGTTACGTCAGTGTATGTCATCCTGGACAACACACGAGACCATTTTGCGGGCCTCCTCACATAACAGTCAGCCTGATACCTCTCGCTACTTTTTTGGTATATCTTCCGAGTGTCTTTCGTGGCGAGGTCACGACCTGTCTCGTTGCACCTGGAGGCCCTTTGATCTACCAGAAACGCGACAACATCCGCTTTCTTCATTCGGTATTTTATCAGGTAAGAATCAAAGACGAATATTTATAAGACGAAAAAAAAATCTCTTTTCAACCCTTATATCTCTATATATATATATATATATAAAATGGGATTTTCGCTTATATATTATATATTATATATTAAATGTGCAAATATATAATAGAAACGAAAAAAATTAAGCTCCCCTTTAAAAAGACAGAATGTGTAAATTAAAAAATAAAAAAAAAAAAAAAAACTGATAATTTTGTTTCTCGTAGATCTACAAAATCGTTCTGGAAGTCGTGTTCAAGGTAGCACCGACAATTCTACTGGCAGGTTTTAATCTACGAATAATGATAGTGTACAGAAAATCGTGCGAGCGTCGTAGACGAATGACACTCTCGAGAACGGTTAGTAATGACGAGGATCCACGAACTTTTGCCGAGGAACGACGTCTCGTGTTGTTGCTTGGCAGTACGAGTATATTATTCCTCGTATGCGTCAGTCCGATGGTTATACTGAACGTGACACTGAGCGAGGGTAATTTGAGTCTTTTCCCCTACCAGGTCAGTATCATTTGCGGTTTTATCCATTAATCATGATGACATCCGATTCTGCTTCATTCTCTCTCTCTCTCTCTCTCTCTCTCTCTCTCTCTTTTTCCCTTTTCGATTTCATCCCTCCCCAGGGGATGAGAGGAAAATGCACACGAGGGTCACGCAAACGATTATTTTCCAATCGATTTTTTTTTATCTCTTTTTCTCTTTCACAAAACTTAAGGTAGTAAGTAGATTCTAATGCCAATTACATGTAAAAATATAATTTTTATGTATTCGATTTGGCTCTATTTCTCAATTGATATATTGAACATCAACTGGAGAAATTATTCTATCGACTTTTTAATTATTATTATTTTTTCTCTCTCGCTCTCTCTCGCTTTTCCCTTATCCACTTCATCCCTCCCAAGGGGATGAGAGGAAAATGCACACGAGGGTCACGCAAACTATTATTTTCCAATCGATTTTTTTTTATCTCTTTTTCTCTTTCAAAAAACTTAAGGTAGTAAGTAGATTCTAATGCCAATTACATGTAAAAATATAATTTTTATGTATTCGATTTGGCTCTATTTCTCAATTGATATATTGAACATCAACTGGAGAAATTATTCTATCGACTTTTTAATTATTATTATTTTTTCTCTCTCGCTCTCTCTCGCTTTTCCCTTATCCACTTCATCCCTCCCAAGGGGATGAGAGGGAAATGCACCCGAGGGTCACGCAAACGATTATTTTCAAAATCAAATTTATTTTGTAACTCAACTACAGACACTTTTGGATCGTATTGACGTCGTTCATAAAATTATTAAATATGATTTCGATTCATGCCACACGAGAAAATTAAAAAATTAAAAGAAACAAAAAATATGATTTCGTATTGATTTGGTGCTGATTGAGAGATCTCTATGGTATGCTATATCGTGTAAAATACACTCTATATATATAGTAGTATTTCCAAAATCACAGATAAGTAAAAGGGCTTTCTGTCAGTCTCGTAAAAAATTGTTTGTTCCCAACGACAGATATACGTTCATGTCTATAGACGACATGGGGTGTGTAGGGTTGTTTGACCCAGAGCAACGTAAAGTTAGACACAAAGCTCTGATTTTGACCCTCGATGGGCTTTTTCTCGACTTTCTACTCTCTCTCTCTCTATCTCTCTTTCTCTGACCCTCCTTATCTTTCTCTGTCCCTTTTTATTTTTCTCTGTCCCTCCTTATCTTTCTCTGTCCCTTTTTATTTTTTTCTGTCCCTCCTTATCTTTCTCTCTCTCTCTCTCTTTCTCTATCGTTGACTTTCCACTTGCGATGGTTCTCCTCATCTTTGCCACTGTAGGACACAAAACCATTCGCCATTTCACGAGAATAGACCTCGTGTTTTTTATCCCCTCCCCATTTCTCTCTCTCTCTTCCTCTATCCTCCCCCACTCCCTCTCTCTCTCTCTCTCACTTTCTACTTGCGATGGTTCTCATCTCCGCCACTAGGACACAAAACAATTCGTCGTTTCACGAGAACAGACCTCGTGTTTTTCACCCCTGCCTCCCTCTCCACCCCCCACCCCCCACCCTCTCTCTCTCTCTCTCTCTTTTTCTCGCAATCTCCTCGATCGAATGCTTCAACCCCTTGTATCTCATATTGACTATATTACATCTCCTTTTCTCATTCTATTTTATCCCTTTTCTTCTTTTTTTTTTTTTTTTTTTCTCTTTTACTTCTTTTTGATGCTCGCTCGGCGACCACCGCATGTGTTCGCCAAATCCTGTGCCGTATACAATTTTTTCGCGAGATTGATCGTAAAATGTAAGCAATGAGAGAGCTCACAGTGATAAAGCCAGAGATTCGGACGCACGCCGGGGCGTTTTCCCTATATATATTTTCAATCTTTCTCATCGCTGCTCTCCCGTTTTCATATTCTCTCAGCTCTGCACGAATATTTGTTTTTCTTTTTCTCCCCACAGTATATTATTTATGCGCATGACTGATGTAGTTTTCTGGTTTCTTATTGGCCGTACACATATATGTATATCCACCATATACCATCCTATTCATACATACATATACATACATATATATATGTATATATATACATATATATATGTATATATATACATATATATATGTATATATGTATAGATATGTATATATATATACTCAACACATATAACTCTACATCGCACTTGTTTTTTTTTTCTTTGTTTCTCTATTGCTTCGTTCAATTTGGTAACAGGTCTTTCGTGCCCTTGCCAATCTACTCGAGGTCATAAATTACTCGATAACGTTCTACATCTACTGCCTGTTCTCCGAGGATTTTCGTAATACCCTTATACGTACGGTGCAGTGGCCTTGGTCGGTAAGCGGCAAGTCAGGGGTTGGCGGTGGTGGAGGTGGCGGCGGCGGGGGCGGCAGCGGCGATAGGAGACGTGCCCCGATCAAGAGATCTCCAATTCCGAGGCCAACTACGACGACCACAACGACGCCACCTACGACGACTGTCGCGACACCCGGTCACGCTGCTTCCTCTACAACTCCACGTGCTAGTGTTTAGCTCACCAATTCATCACTGAAATTATTATTATTATTATTATTATTATTATTATTATTATTATTATTATTATTATTATTATTATTATTATTATTATTATCATGACAGGTTTTTTTTTGTTGCTTTCTGCAACTCAATTTTTAAATTTTTTCTTCGTCAAATTTTATTATTTAACTTTGATACAGCCGCCATTTTGATGCAATAATGTTGTAATCTCGAAATGTTGGATAAACACGCGGCGCAATTAATATATTAATTGACGACGTGAAAATGACAGATGAAAAGATATTCTGATAATTAAATATATATATATATATATATATATATATATATATATATATATATATAATGTATACTGATAAGAGAAGAAATATCGCTGATAAGTAAAACATCATGAGCGAAAAATTATATTTTCGCCAAAAATCTTAAATAAAATAAAAATAAACTGCCACTTGATATGAGATGTATGTATAACGAGAAAAGAGAATGAAGAAGAAGAAGAAGAAGAAGAAGAATAAATGATGGAAAAATATACTATGCTGATTCGACCAAAAAATAATAATAATATACATATCGTATTGCACAACTTTTTTTTTTATTCTTTGTTGTTCTCGTGTTTGGTGAGTAACGTTTCACTCGATTTATACTGCGTGTCGAGATCAATAATGTATTATTCAATGTATGACAAAAGGGGCCAAATAGCCTCGCAATAATGCTCTCCATCACCCTTCGGTAGATGCGATATTTTTTTTAAGAAAAATATGATCCATAGGGTTGTCAACTTTATCGTTTTTACACCCTTTCTCCACTTATGTTGACTGACCCTTTGAACTCTTCGAGCCCTTCGAATCGTTCGGTCTCGACCCTTGCTGGCAGTGGTGGTGGTGACGCCACCACCGCCATGTGTGTGCCATGAGTGTGTGTGTGTGTTTGTGCGTCCGTTATGAACGAAATTTGAATCTTCACAGCTGGATGGCGCTGCTCACTGTTGATATGTGGGGGAAATGGGGGCAAAATGGGCAGCAAAGCAAAAAATAATTATTTCGTCAAAACTTATTTCGACGAAACGAAAAAAAAATTATTGTGGAATTTCACTGATTTCTCAGCCTGTTTATTGCTTAAATAATCATGGAATAGTGTAAAAAGACTTTTTTATTAAAAATAAAAAAATAAAAGTGTGAGGTGAGGTGCCCATTTTGCCCCTATTTTTCCTACACATGGCCTGTGGACGACGATGACGATGACAACGACAACGACGACCACGATGATGATGATGATGATGTGCCTCATTTCAAAACGATTTGCATCATCAACGAGCTCATCGTCCGAAGAAAAATAGTTGAGGGATGATCAAGACGAAAACTTTGAGCTCGATAATCAACTTCCACTTTATCTTCTTCTTTTCCAACCCCCTCCCCATTCCATCAAGATCAGGCAATAAATGAAAATTGGACAATCTCGAAAATGCATAAATCGAAATTGCCACAATAATTTATTATTAATCCAAAATTCATCATCATGGAATGACGACGAAATTAAAATTAAATTGATATAATTACGATAACAAATTAGACGCGATATAATATACGACGAATATAAATTTTCTATGCATTTAATATATTTTCTCTAACGATGGGAAAAATAAGAAAAAAAAGGCAGGTGAATCCCATTCAGTTTTCTTGCTTGGAGCCTTTGTATATATATATATATATATATGTATACATAGACGAGCGAGCCGAGATGCCACGAAATTTCAGAGCTCCCTTCTGATGGTTTTATTGTTACTGCTGCTGCCTCCGCGTTCCAGACACGCATACACACACACACACATGCACACAAAAGGGTTCGTAGACATGTACGCTACCTTTGAGATTCCTGAAAACTGGACGAAGGGGGTGAGAAGTGTAATGCACGAGAGGAGAGTTGTGAGCCACACTAGCGAAGGTGTACACAAAGAACGAAGAGATTGCGAAGGAACGTGTAGTATATATATATGTATATATATATATATATAGTACGTACG
>OY769912.1:14543409-14554685 GCA_963669185.1 Dyspetes luteomarginatus | reverse complement strand
GGGTGGGCGTCTCGCGCTGCTGAAGCTGGGTCGATACAGGGTGGTGGCTTTGCCGACGGCCGCAGGGAAAGCGCCCAGAGCTGGGCCAGCTGAGATTCTCCAGCAGCACTTCTGTGCATCCCCTACATCCAAATACTTTATGTAATAATATATAGTATAAGGTACGTACTCCATTATATGCATAGGCTGTGTTGACATTATATACGTATATATACATATATATATATATATATATATATATATATATAGCCTCTGGAGCATTTAATATTTCTCATTCTCATACTCGTATTTATACATTATGCGAGGGTCATGCACTTTGGAATGCTGGTCAGCGAGTGTTGAGTATTGACATTACATACGTATATATATATATATATATATATATATATATACACATATATTAGGTATTAGTTATTAGGTATTAGGTACGTAGATATGATTATTACATTGCAGCCAGTCTCTGGAGCATTTAATATTTCTCATTCTCATAATCGTATTTATACATTATGCAAGGGTCATGCACTTTTGAATGTTGGCCATTCCATCAGATCTGTATACCAATCATAATATCATATGATATTTATTACCATTCATGTTGCTTCGTCAAGCATTAAATTTTTTGAAATATTCATCAACTCTCCATAATGAAAAAGTCGCCATTTTTAAATCCAGCTTATATTTTTAATCTCTATTAAAACATGTTGATTGAATAATTTATCCAAGTAAAAAAATTTCATGCTTTGTTCCTTCTGTTTTTTACTGAAATTTATCGATATATTTATTCTATTTTCTCGAGAATCAAATTTTTTAAAAATATTCATCAATTATGAAAAATTTGCCATCTTCAAATTCAGCTCATATCATTCACCCTTATCAACACATTTTAATCAAGAAATTAATCGTTGTAGGATATTTAAAAAAATTAAAAAATTAAAAAATCTTGTATGTTTGAGCAAAAAAAAAATTCTAATTATTCAAGACTCACATTTTATTTAGGTGACATGTAGATAACATCAAAATACATCAATAGAATTTATTTTCCATTGTATAAACAATTCAAATGTATGAATACATATATATATATATATATATATATGTGTGCTCATTATTTATTCGCTAGACTCTGCATAATAACGTTCTAAACATAGGACAAAGTCGATCGTGCATATATAACGATGGAAGGATTCGCTCTCAATTGGAAAATTCCATGCCCCCCCCCCTCCCCCTCGGAGTTGCACGGTCTCCTATAAATGATTTATAACCAAGCAGCGATGTCTGAAGGGTCGTTAATGCACGTGTCTGCGAACGCATTATGTTATATATATATATATATATATTTAAAAAAAAAATGATATATATATATTTAAAGAAATAAAATGATATATATATATTTCAAAAAATATAATGTTGTATATATATATTTAAATAAATAAAATGATATATATAAGACGCATCACACACGATTGTAAATCATCTTAAATTAATACCGCATTTAGTTGAACGCGGGAGGGCATGGCTTTCCTACTTAGTCCGAGGTCTGATGGTCATTTCCGGTCACGCGAATTGATGCTTTTATGGACTTGTGGCGCCGCGCCTGTTGAAACGTCCAAGAAAATAAGAGACTCATGTTTTCCGCCTCCATTAATAAACCCCAGGGTAACAAGCATTTGGAATATATTTTTGGTATCTTCCAATTTTGTCTTTTGGGCTCTCATATATATATATATATATATATATATATATATATACACATATATAAGCCCGTGTATATAAGGGTAAGTATATAAAATATATTCCTGTGCACAGAAGAAATTGATGAAATTGTGACAAATTGTCGTTTGCTTATTCGACATAAAATATATTTTTCTCTCAATTTAACTAATCTTGTTGAAACTAATTTCAAAATATTAAAAATATTTTCTCACTCTGTGTTTTTTTTTTTTTTTTATCGAGCATTCAATTATTATTGTAAATAATTTTCGTAACGAATTAAGGTGAAATTACATCCTTGAATAGTTTGTTAAAAACAATTCCAATAATTTTGAAAATCTTAAGGATAAGACAAGTCAAAAAAGGTAATTTTTTTTATAAAATTTGTGATGAAAATGGTCGAGTCGTCGAACTCGGCAAATCCATTCATGGGTACTATAAATTTAAGGGTGAATTTTTATGGGGGTAAAAAAAATAGTGACACGTGGAATTTTTATATTTGTGCGAATGAGGAGATTAAAATAAATAATTCGAAAATAGGACGCGATGACCCGAGGATTATGAGAGACTGGGGGTGAAATGTGCTATGGAGTGGGAGAGGGGGAGGGGGATGATGGGCGATTCAGTAGTTTTTTGCAGAGGAGGATGATACTCGGTGCAAAAAATGGTGAGCAAAAAGGTGAAAGGGTGAGTGGTGTGCATTCTCTGTGTGTGGCAAGTGCGCAGCGACGAAAGCAATTTGTGCGCCAATTAGCGAATCGAGCCATTAAAGTTCAAACAGCTTTTATATATGCACGCGATTCTCCGTCCTCATTCTGCGCGTCTATGTGCGTTGAAATGTGTTGGTGCATGTACTAAATATATATAGGTATAGCTCGACCTTTGCATTTGTGGTTACTTCTACATATATATATATATATAAATATAAATATAAATATATATATATAAATATAAATATATAAATTTAAAAAAAATATATATATATATATATATGCAGGAATGCAATATGCCCGTGTAGGCCTCGAAAGAATTGATGAATGAGAGGGACAAGAGGATGTTATTGATGGGTGATGAGTCAGAGAAATCTGGATCTGATATGAGAAGATTATTTAATAAAGATTATTATTATTATTTTTTGCCTCGATTCATCGTTATATTTTGATCTCATATATATATATGTCTTCTATACATACTTTTATAGGTCTATATATAGACGTGCCCATGTACAAATTTATGTAAGAGAGAGAGAGCGAGAGGAAGGATAAATTTCGTTGATTAGCATAACTGTCGAAGCATAATAAAAAAATAAAAAAAATGTTTAATTTTTACAAGATACCTTCTGGGAGGGTGAAAAGTTCAATTACTTTTTTCAGCATGGATTTGTGAGGATAAAAATTTTGAAAAATTAAAAAAAAAAAGTTTATTCCTCGCCCCGATATGTGACGAAAGTGTCAAAGCAACAAAGACAAGATTATAAGTTGAAGGTTTGCAGCTCTACCAATGCGAAAAGTCTCGATTAAAATCATCACTTATCACCTCTTTGCGTGGATGAGGGGATCGATAAAATGCATCCATTAATTAATTAGAGCTTGAATCTACGTCATTTGTGCGGGGTGTAATTTAATCGAGGAATCGTGTCACTCGGCTCACGTCTCTACGATTCGAGAAATATTCTATTATCGTTTTAATAAAAATAGCCACACATCTCATTTTCTTTTTTTCTTCCACGTTGCATTTTTTTTCATTCAAATTTTAATAAAATTGAGAATTTTTTTTCAATGCTTTCATCTCGATCTAATTATGTTGATTGGGGGGTTTTTTTTTTTCTTTACAAACAATTGTTTAATAAACATAAAATAATTTTGTGGCAAAGAGAGAAAAATAAATCTGTTGTCATGCCATGACATCAGTGGATCATCGAAAATTGGCCTCGTTTTTTTTCCACCCTCTCTCTCTTTTTCACCCCCTCACTTTTCCTGTTCGACTCTTATCTCCCTTACTTAATTGCTTGGCCAAGGATCAGATAGGGGAAAACTCGTTCGACGAATAGCTCTCGTTGATAAATTTAGTCCCGTATAGTTCGCGAGGGGGGAGAGAGGGGAATGAAAATCGAACGATATAAATGGAATAGGGGTGGAGTGTGGGAAGTTGTGACCTTGAAACAAGTAAACATGTAACAAACATACTATATATATAATTAACTTTATCCAAACGGCATATCGCCCATATATATATATATATATGAGCATTGATGCCGTTTGGATTAAGTCAAGTTGAGTTAATATGCTCGTAATAATTGTTCTATAAATCATTCCAATTAAATTTCTTGTTAAAATTAATTAAGTATATTCAATAACTTTATCAAGATATTTAATTGCAATCTCCGACTATACGTCACCCCCTTCACCCACCCAAAAAGATCAAACGATTACGCGAAAAGTCATCGAGAACAAACAATATATATATATAATGACAATCGTACGCGCAAGTTCTCGGTGAAACCGGAAACGTGCTGATACAGTGCTGATTTCGGCAACGAAAAAAAAAAGAAAAAATATCTCTGTTTATCACAGTTCACCCCAACCCCTAATTCTCTTTTCCTCCCTCGATCGTTTCGTCGTTCGTCTTAAAAGAAATGAGGTAATTAATCGTGTTGTCAGTAGCCACGTAATGGTGGTCTGTCCAGAACACACAAGATGGACGTGCGAATGTTACCCCCAGCACCATCGGAAATCGGAATTTCTTGTCGTACATAATATGGCAAAATAAACGTGAGAAGGGCGAACGAGTGAGGGCTCAGCATTTGTATATATATATATATATATATATATATATATATATATATATATATATATAGTCCCACTTTCCACGAAATCGTTAAAGAGATAAGGGTAGTCGACGTGCACGCACAGCAATCCACCTCTTCGATTATTCTTCCCATCTCTCGACGATGTGACCTTCTCTCTTACTCATGTAGGGTGGCTTTATTATACAGGAGCGATTGATTTCAGGGGTGGATAACCTTTTGATGTGGACCAAGACCTCGAATGACGCTATCGATGCTTCCCGATCGTTTATATTATAGGTAAACCCACCCACTCATCACATATACTATATAGATATATATATATATATATATTGTAACTGAACGCCTTATTGTCCGCTGGAAAAATCTGGCGATTCGCCAGAATTCCGCTAGGTGGCTTCGCGGCTAGCGCCTCGCGTAAGCGCAGGGGCAAATCTATGCATATATCAGTTCTTTTGCATTCAAACGATCACGTACCATACTCTTCAACTATATATATAAACATAAATCAGGCTTACGTCTAATTTTAGAAAAATATTAGCTGAATTTTTCCCAATATATTATGATTAATAAATTTAAAAAAAAAAATTATAATAAATTGAGACAGTAGAGAATAAATTATTGAAAAAAATTCAGCTGGTATCCCCTGCAAAATCAATTTTTCTCCTCTAAAAACACCTCGCGAAAGGGCATCTGTAGAAATTAATTCTAAGAGGTGTCGCATTTTTAAGTATAAATGACGCATGCGGCACCCCTTAAAATTTTTTGCCAGCACTCCACTTTTGCGAGGAAGTTTTTTAAGTATAAATCTATACTTTTTGATGATGGCAGTAAAAAAAAATCTAAAATAAAACACCCTAATATATATATATGTAATATATTACCTGTGCACCATTCTCTCTCTCTCTCTCTCTCTCTCTCTCTTTCGGTCCGTCTCTCTCTTCGACTACTTGAGCCATCGACTGTGTTATAACTTTTTTCCATACAAACTCTCGTACAGGTTCGTTCATATGCAGGTGAAAAAAAAAACCAAATGACTGCGATAAGAAGGATGGGAGGGTGGAGGAGGAAGAGGAGGAGGGTGATACACAATTCCACTCGTTCAATCATTTCAGCATGCGAATACGACCCACGTAGAACGTTCCACCATTCATTCAGCGCCGTATGGTAGGAAGCTGCATCCAGCTGTGCTCCGTGTGGTCCAAGCCATGTTGTCAACTTTCACATATGCGCGTAAATATATATATATATATATATATTTACTCCAGGAGCAGAAAAGCATTGAATTTGTGTACACAAAAGGACGTTCCACTGTACGTGGAATGCACTTATGCGTATGCGTGCAGCAGTTTTCACGAACACACATACACGCAGTACATATACATAAATATATATGTATATGTATAGAGTTACGTTATATACATGGTTGCCATCCTTTCGACCAACATTTCTCATCTACCCACGCAGACATTTGCTTCTTCCCTCCCTCATTCACTCAGAGCATCAACGATTTTTCACTTGCATATACAAAGATTATTATTAATTGTTCTAAATTGGAAAAAATTTCTTGACATTACAATAATATTATTATATATATATATATCGAGAGACGTGGCCGAGTCTCAACGCCAAGTAATTAAAAAGAAAATTTAATTTTTAATTATGCTGCTTATCGGACTATTATTGTTTTATAAAATTATTCATGTTACTTGATGGTTTTTTATATGCGCCCAAAATAATACCAGTGGTGTGTAAATACAATATTTTGAGCACAAACACAGTCACCCTTTTTTCCAAAACCATTTATATTTATGTACACTCATACAGTATATATATACTGGCGAGCATGTAATATTTTATAGGCATGTACATACAGTGTCAAATTCAGCTGCGACCCCTGTAAAATCAATTTTTGATCTTTAAAAATAAAACTGGCGAAAAGGGAACTCTGGTAATTGGTTCTAAGAGGTGCCTAATTTTTAGGTAAAAATTATAGGGGATAATATAATTTTTTATTTTTACCATATTATATATATATATATATATACGGCTTCAATTTTTACCATATATATATATATATATATACAGCTTCAATTTTTACCATATATATATATGTATATAGCTATAATTTTTACCATATATATATATATATATACAGCTTCAATTTTTACCATATATATATATATATACAGCTATAATTTTTACCATATATACATATGTATACAGTTATAATTTTTACCATATACATATGTATATATAGCAGAGATACAACCCGTATGGCAGCATAGCCATTCTGTGTTATGGCGCTTCGCGTCCTTTTCGTGAAGCTGGCATGTATATAACGACGGGATGAAGCGGCGCTTGCGCTCGACTATGCCGAACTACCCCGAGCGAGGCCGGTCGGTGTCGCGTTCGCCATTCACCCCTGCCGAGCAAAATGCTACCCGTCCGCGAAAGCTTTCGCGATAGAACGGCGGAGAGCGTGAGGCGACGAGGAGTGGGGGTGGTGGCGGGGGGGGGGGGGGGAGATGAAATGAACGGCGCAGCGGAGGGGATGGTTGAGGGTTGGAAAAATATATATATATATATAGCGATAGAGAGAGCGGAGACGGCGAGAACGAGAACGAGAGTAGAGTCAGTCCGACGCCGGGGCCCGTTACGCCATGACGTCACCATGTCCCGTCGCGTCCATCATTAACAAAAATATCAGAAGCCTCATCGTCATTGTCAAAAATCATCCACGACTCTCATAGCCCGCGATTATTTGTCACGAGTTAAATTTCAATTTTTTCTTTTTTTTTTTTCTATAATTAATTATAATTTTTAATTCTCGCCGCTGATTAAAAACGTATCCGTGAGACAAAAATTACGCGAATGACAAGTAAATTGACAATCATACTATATATACCTCGTGCTTGGATAATTTAATCAGTGAATGTTTTATTATTATTATTATGATTTTTATCATTATTTGGAAAAACAGTTTGATCGATCAATCATTTTAACTAACAATTGAAATTGGGTGATTCATTTTTTTTTTTTTTTTGGCAAATAATAATTTTATTAACTCGTTCAATTGTGATATTTAGAAGTGTCAGCGAATACAAGACTGTCGAATATTTACGCATATATGGTGAGAGAGAGAGAGAGAGAGAGAGATTTTGCATGAATTTGTTAATTTTTATGTTTGTCATATTCACAGAATATACAAGCAACAAATATTCCAGGTAAATTTAAAAGCATCGTCGAGAAAAATTATCTGTGATGGCAAAAAAAAAAATTTATTGCTTTTATTCGATGCATTAATTCGGGATAATTTTTTATTTAATTTATACGTTATTCGTTTCTGATTTGATTTTTTTTTTTAACTTCTATTTTTCCTTTGTTATTTTTTTTTTTCAATTTATATTTTGTCAAATAAATTCTCATTACACTCTTGTAATCCACCCTCGCTGTAATCTCTGTGAAATTATTCGCCGCCTGACTCGTCAAGTCGATATTACGTTTTCGAGAGTGAGAGAAGGAGAGCATGGATGGAGCCCGAATGGAGGAAAAAAAAAAGTCATACCGACCCGGGGATCACGAAGCTCGCACTGCTGAAAAAAAGCCTCCCGAGGCTTAATAGAAAATCAATTTGTCGTGTCAGTGCGACATTTTTTTTTTTTTTTTTTTTTTTTTTTGGTTGACTCAAGTACATGAAAAAGAGGATTTAATCACGTCGATTGAATTTTCGGATTTGTTGAGGCTTAATGTGCGATACTAGAAATTGTTGCAACAGAGACGCAGCAATATATTTTCTTTAAAAAATTCGACAATTTTTACGACGTTCTTGCCGGATATCACAAGTTGCACAAGTTGCGCAAGTTGTCAATTGTGGTATTATATATTTACAATAAAGGGTTAATTGAGGTATTATATATTTATAATAAAGGGTTAATTGCGGTATTGTATATTTATAATAAAGGGTCAATTGTGGTATTATATATTTATAATGAAGGGTTAATTGTGGTATTATATATTTATAATAAAGGGTCAATTGTGGTATTATATATTTAAAATAAAGGGTTAATTGTGGTATTATATATTTATAATAAAGGGTTAATTGAGGTATTATATATTTATAATAAAGGGTCAATTGTGGTATTATATATTTGTAATAAAGGGTTAATTGAGGTATTATATATTTATAATAAAGGGTTAATTGTGGTATTGTATATTTATAATAAAGGGTCAATTGTGGTATTATATATTTATAATGAAGGGTTAATTGTGGTATTATATATTTATAATAAAGGGTCAATTGTGGTATTATATATTTAAAATAAAGGGTTAATTGTGATATTATATATTTACAATAAAGGGTTAATTCAGGTATTATATATTTATAATGAAGGGTCAATTGTGGTATTATATATTTATAATAAAGGGTTAATTGTGGTATTGTATATTTATAATAAAGGGTCAATTGTGGTATTATATATTTATAATAAAGGGTCAATTGTGGTATTATATATGTATAATAAAAGGTCAATTGTGGTATTATATATTTATAATGAAGGGTCAATTGTGGTATTATATATTTATAATGAAGGGTCAATTGTGGTATTATATATTTATAATGAAGGGTTATTTGTGGTATTGTATATTTATAATAAAGGGTCAATTGAGGTATTATATATTTATAATAAAGGGTTAATTGTGGTATTGTATATTTATAATAAAGGGTTAATTGTGGTATTATATATTTACAATAAAGGGTTAATTGAGGTATTATATATTTATAATAAAGGGTCAATTGTGGTATTATATATTTACAATAAAGGGTTAATTGAGGTATTATATATTTATAATGAAGGGTTAATTGAGGTATTATATATTTATAATAAAGGGTTAATTGAGGTATTATATATTTATAATAAAGGGTCAATTGTGGTATTATATATTTATAATAAAGGGTTAATTGTGGTATTATATATTTATAATAAAGGGTCAATTGTGGTATTATAAATATATAATACCTCAATTAACGCTTTCCGTATAAACATGGGTCTATGGTGTCCGGTCGATTCGGTGAGGTAACACAAACATATGTACAAAATATAATACATAGAATGAAGCAATAAACGCTAATTTCATGGGAAAAGTCAACAGGCGCGTGTCGATTTCGTTCGGAAAATAAAGCTCTTTGGTAATTTTTTTTTTTTTTTTTGGTATAATTTTATTTTTTCTAATGGATATCTCGAGCCATTCTCTCTCTCTGTGCGAGCCTCTCGCATTCTCGTTATACGAAGATTTATCATGTTGAATGCACGACGGCCACCTCGGCTTATCCGCCGGGACTTTGCGACTTACTCCTGGAAAGAGAAGTCTCGGTGAAAAAGCTCTAAAAAGCTCCCAAGAACCATTACGAGCTCCACTCTCTCTTTAACCTCTTGCTGCTGCTGCTGCTGCTGCTACGTGGATCGTGGATAGATGAAAGGAGTGTTGAGGTAGAGGAGGGGGGAAGGTGAGGGAAAATGGACACTAAAAGTTCACGAGGAGGCGAAGAATAAACTCGGTGGGCTGCCTTTTGTCTCTCTAACGTGATTTCTCCTCTCACCTGGCAAGGTTGAATTTTCCATAATTATTGAATTTCCTAGAATAAAAGGAGCTTATATTGTGGCCACGAGAACATTAAAACGATAGAGAAAAAATTTAAAAATTGTTTTTAAAATAAATTTGAAAATATTTACCCTCTTGATTTTTTGCTCCGAGCTTTTTGGAGTAAAAAAAAAAATATCATATCGACTATTGAATTAAATGGCATGAGAATGACTTGGAATATTATCAAACTGTCAAAATTATATGAATAAATAAATAAATAAAGAAATAAAAAATTTCTCTCGATACATGCAATTTCCGCGGTATGAAAAAAGCTTTTTCCATGACATAACGAACTTTTTTCGAGCATCGTGAAACTTACAAATCCCTGGAGGTGTTTTACGAGCCTCTCTCTTTAACGTTCAGCAGTGTAGATTTTCGGTGGAGTGATCCAAAGCGACTCTCAGACACTCGACTAAGTAAATGAGCTGAGAACTCTCAGACTGAAACAAAGAAAGTCGAGTTCAAGATATTCTCCAGCTTGCCTATTGCCTTCTATTTATTTTTCCCTCTAGCACTCGTTTTTTTTTTTTCACGAGTTCCTGTATAATTTTCATTTTTTTTCTTCTCTTCGCTCTGTATACAATTTTTGATCGACAAGTTTCTCGACAAGCGAAGGGTCGATGAGAGGGTCAAAAAGCCTTTTCTCAAATTTTCCCAGTCGACATTTTTCCCTCTTGCTGGCTTTAATTTTCTTGAGTTTCAATGAGCTCAACATTCTCCATCGAATATTCACTAACTCTTTTTCGCCCCTTCGTCCTTTCTTACTGTTCGTCTCGATCTTCGTCCGTAAAAAAAAAAAAAAAAATTCTATCATTTAATTTAATTAAAATCTCTTCAAACCAGATATAATTGATTCAAATATAATCCATTTGTTTTTTTTTTTTCATTTTTATACGCGTCCTGATATTATACCAATCACTTGCTCTCATCAGCTCCTTCCCATTTTTTCACGTCTATAAAAAAATAATACACAAATCAAATTATTTATATAAATATATATATATATATATATATATTCAAATATTATTTATATATATATATATATATAATTTGATTTGTGTATTATTTTTTTATTTTCATATATATACGTTATTTTTCAACTCGGTAAACTTGATTG
>OY769912.1:14528409-14540909 GCA_963669185.1 Dyspetes luteomarginatus | reverse complement strand
CATTTTTGGGTGAGGACAATTAACGCCAGGTGTATTTTCCTCCCTCGTGATAAAAAGTACTTTGGCCCAGTATATGGTGTGTCCAGTTTGGGTCACATGTGATGATTAATCTGTGAGAAAATTCAGTGTATTTTCTTCAGATAGCGATGAAAAATAACATTTTTGGGTGAGGACAATTAACGCCAGGTGGGTGTTATTGAAATCGATTGTAAAACTGCAAGGGTTGAAACTGACGAGATTTCTTTTTTTTTTTTTCTATCCCTCTTTTTTCCTCTTTCTCTCTTTCTTTCTCTTCCTTTCTTTCTCATCCCTCATTTCTCTCTCTCTCTTTCTTTCTCATCCCTTATTTCTCTCTCTCTTTCTTTCTCATTCCTTCTTTCTCTCTCTCTCTTTCTTTCTCATCCCTTATTTCTCTCTCTCGTGCACAAACTACCCAAATTTGTGTCTCCGTAAGTGTTTTATTCGGTGCTTACTTACTCAGTAGTAAGTATTTTGGCTGTGTCTACTTGTGAGTTATTCGCGTGTGGCCACGAGATACGCCATAAAAAGAACAACAAGAGAAGGAGGAAGCAGAAGAAGAGAAGAGAGTGAAGCTGCAAAGGCTCAAAAATGGGAAAGAAAAATAGCAAGCTAAAGCAAGACACGATTGATCGTCTGATGACCGACACCTATTGTGAGTTTTCAATTGCATGTATACATATATATATATACATATAATTTATCATCCACCTTGTATTATGGACATCATTTGAATGAAAAGGGAAAAGTGAAATTATCATTGAAATATATATATATATATATATATAAATAAGGGATAAGGGATAAGATAAGGGATGCAATATGATATTGGCGCGAGAATTTTCCGAGTCGATTGATTATAAATACATAAATCCAAATACACATTTATACTCGTAAATATCAGCCAAGTGTTTATGGCGAGAGTCAAAGGCACGTGTCGACATAAATCTCCCTAGGGGTATCTAAAGCGAGAGCTGCTTTAGACACCCCTGGGGAGATTTTGATTCCTGCACTCGATAATTTCACCCCCGACTGACCTGCCGCAAAAGTCACGAAATGAGGGAAAAAGAAGAAACGAGTAAAGTGACTTCGGAGCTTTCGAGTCCGCTGGGATCGAAAAGTGTGAGGGCTCTGCAGTTAGTAAAATGACGAGTGATGGCCCAGCATAATTTTTCCGAGGAGTTTATCATGGCCATCACTTCCCCATGGCTGGATTATTGTTAATCCAGAATTATAAGCTGTGACATTTGGATTTCTTGAGATAAAATCTCATAGACGATCGCTCAACCTGTTCTGCTATTTCCCCTATTGTGCTACTTAAACTCTTGTCAAGCTAGAAGAGAGAGGGAAAAGGAGAGAGCATAGTCGCGGGAGCTTTCGAATTCTCTGGGAACGAAAAATATTCGAGCTCTGGTATACATATATATGTATAGTAAAAAAACACTCTATATGCATATACTAGTGGTATATATATAGTAAAAGAACACTCTATATGTATATACTAGTGGTATATATATAGTAAAAGAATACTCCATATGTATATACTAGTGGTATATATATAGTAAAAGAACACTCTATATGTATATACTAGTGGTATATATATGTAAATAAGCAACGAGTGATGGCCGAGTGTCATTCTTCCGAGGACCTTTATCATGCCCATTACTTCTCCATGGTTGGATTATTGTTAACCCAGAATTACAAGCTATATAATTGACATTTAATTTTTTTTGGACCTATAAAATATCATAGATGATCTCTCAAAGAAATCCCATGCACGTTGTGTTTATTGTCGAAAAAAAAAAAAAAAAAAAAAAAATCGAGAAAGGACAATGATAGGTCTGACTCGACTGCAACATTATAGAAGGGCTGACCATTTCCCCTCTTGTACTACTTAAATTCCAGTCAATCTAGAAGAGAGAGAGGGAAAAGGAGAGAGCATAGTCGTGGGAGCTTTCGAATTCGCTGGGAACGAAAAATATTCGGGCACTGGTATACATATATATAGTAAAAAACACTCTATATGTATATACTAGTGGTATATATATATAGTAAAAGAATACTCTATATGTATATACCAGTGGTATATATATGTAAATAAGCAACGAGTGATGGCCGAGTGTCATTCTTCCGAGGACCTTTATCATGCCCATTACTTCTCCATGGCTGGATTATTGTTAACCCAGAATTACAAGCTATAAAGTTGACATTTAATTTTTTTTGGACCTATAAAATATCATAGATGATCTCTCAAAGACATCCCATGCACGGTGTGTTTATTGTCGAAAAAAAAAAAAAAAAAAATCGAGAAAGGATAATGATAGATCTGACTCGACTGCAACATTATAGAAGGGCTGACCATTTCCCCTCTTGTACTACTTAAATTCCAGTCAATCTAGAAGAGAGAGGGGGAAAAGGAGAGAGCATAGTCGTGGGAGCTTTCGAATTCGCTGGGAACGAAAAATATTCGGGCACTGGTATACATATAGTAAAAAAACACTCTATATGTATATACTAGTGGTATATATATATATAGTAAAAGAACACTCTATATGCATATACTAAAAAAGACAAAAAAAAATCGAGAAAAGGATAATGGTGTCTAGGACAAGAGATTCCAAACTGTATTGCACATATTAGTGAAAAAAATGGGCCTCATCAGCTCCTCATTTTGCCCTTATTCGTTTACGAGCATAACTCATGTGTTTTATAGACCGTCGATATTATCTGCAATTTTTTTTTTTTTTCACCAAGAAAAATTCGTAATGAGTGTGAATAAATTCAAACAAAAATAAAATTCATAAGTTTTCAATATATAAAATAAAAACGTTAAATAATAATAATAATAATGAAAAAAAAGTTTTGTCACAAGCTCGCGCTTTCTCATTCTAAAACTTTATTCAATACCCACACGTTTTCTAAATACAAAATATACATTTCCATTGTTTTTTTTTTTCTTTATATTCTCTCTTTCATAGTTTTCATGTATAGGATTTATCGTATTGAACAAAAGGAATAAATGTTGCACTCTCGGTTGAATGCTCTTTCATTGTATCGTTTATATCGATGCACATGAGAATTCAAACTTTTACATGTACATTTTACGGTTAGTCCTCGAATATGGGTATATGGAAAATTGTCAGATATACATATATTGGTAGCCACAAAGCTCGTTCTATGTCGGTTCTTTCATGTATTATCGCGCGCGTCTATACGAATAGACTGAATCGTCAGTTGAAATGCAATGAACAAGGAATGAAATGCTTTGTCTTTTGACGGGGTTTGGCGAAATAGATTATATATACTTGGTGTACCCAACGAGTGTATATAGTAAATATATATATATACATATATATATATATATATTTATATATATATATGAGAAATTCTCGCGTTCATCGAATGAGAGCTTGGTGGACTTTTGTACCTTTTCCACCTCGGCTGTTCCTATATGCATGTCCATATATAGTCCATATATATATGCGCATGCATATGTGGAAAAGGTAAAAAGTCCTACAAGCTCTCGCTGTGTATATATATGCGTGCACCCCCGTGCATAAGTTTTTCATCCTTTTCTTATTTTCTACGTTCTCTCTCTCTGTCTCTCTCTCTCTCTCTGTCTATCTACATGGCAAACAACCCCCTATGGCAAACAACCCCCTAGTACAATCCACGTACTGGTCAATCGTTCAATGGTTATGAATAATATAAAATACCGTATGTGGCCAGTACATGGGTTGTGTATATATACAACCCACGTATATATATATATATATACAATCCATGTACTGGCCACTGGTACTGGGTACTGGTTTGTAGCCAGTACGTGGATTGTATATATATATGAAGATATATATATATATATATATATATAGATATATATATATATATATATATATACAATCCACGTACTGGCCACATACGGTATTTTATATTATTCATAACCATTGAACGATTTCACCCCACTGCTGGGCAAAACTCATATATATCATGTCAGCGGTTGTATTACATACTTTCTACACGTGTATATACGTAC
Organism: Dyspetes luteomarginatus; assembly: GCA_963669185.1. Taxonomy (NCBI): domain Eukaryota; kingdom Metazoa; phylum Arthropoda; class Insecta; order Hymenoptera; family Ichneumonidae; genus Dyspetes; species Dyspetes luteomarginatus. The sequence continues at coordinate 14,536,855 of OY769912.1, read as the reverse complement.
AAAATCGAGTATTCCTATGTCAATGTGTGCAAAGTTTAATGGGGACGTGGAGGGAGAAACAGTATAGGGGATGCGGAGTGACAAAACCATTGTAGGATCGATCAGCACACATTTTGTTTACCAGACCAGATAGCATATATATACATATACATATGTATATGTATATATATGTATATATATATATATATATATATATATATATATATATACATATGTATATGTATATATATATATATATATACGCATTTCCAATAAGCGTCTGTGCGTTGTCTCTCGTCTTTTTTCCATTTTTCCCTTCGTTATTTTTTATTCCAGATTTTTTCATATACATGAATAAAACACGTGGCACGACCGATCGTTGCATAAACTCCACCGAGGGCAATATTTTCTGCGTCTACGTATACGAGATACGTAAAATTGTGTGTGCGTGGAAAACTCGTTCGCTCGTTTACCCTCGTTTCGTTGGTACATCGCGAAAAAAGCAACGAGTAAATTAATGCTCCGGTCCAGCCATCAGAGATACTCGTGGGAAATATCTTTTGAACTTTTCGTGATAAAAATAATCAGCCACGATATCTATAGCCGATATCAGAGCCATAATTATACGAATAAGGAAAACTTTTTTTTTTTTTATTAATAAAGTTGCAATTTTTATGTTTCATTGCAAGCTTCAAATTTAATCGGCCTTTCACGATGAAAGTTTTTAGCTATCTAACTATATATATATATATATATATAGTTCTATACATATATACATATATATAGAAATAGTTTCATCGTGAAGCTGGAGTATAAGAATCGTAAAATGGAATAAATTGGAAATCAATCTCTTTACGAGGCAGATACGGGGTTGAACGAATGATGGAGGGGGTAAGGTCAAAAAAATGTCCGGGTAATTGATAATCCTTGGGGCAGGTGAAAACTTTTTATCTTTGATCAAATAGAATATACTTGGACACGTTGCCTTTTTTAGTGTACCATCTGTATAGGGGTATATAGGACTGTGGGTATATATATATATATATACATAGATATATTCACAGTCCTATACTGTTGGTCCTATATAGTTGATCAACATACACCCGCAGTTTTATCTAAAACAAAAAATATACAGAAAGCCATTATGTCTATACTATATATATATATATATATATATATATATATATATAGAAATAGTTTCATCGTGAAGCTGGAGTATAAGAATCGTAAAATGGAATAAATTGGAAATCAATCTCTTTACGAGGCAAATACGGGGTTGAACGAATGATGGAGGGGGTAAGTTCAAAAAAATGTCCGGGTAATTGATAATCCTTGGGGCAGGTGAAAACTTTTTATCTTTGATCAAATAGAATATACTTGGACACGTTGCCTTTTTTAGTGTACCATCTGTATAGGGGTATATAGGACTGTGGATATATATATATATATATATATATCCACAGTCCTATATATATATATATTTGCAGTCCTATACTGTTGGTCCTATATAGTTGATCAACATACACCCGCACTTTTATCTAAAACAAAAAATATACAGAAATCCATTATGTCTATAATGAAGGCAATGCACATGTCGATATAGAAAATACGTAAATGCAATGAAAAAAGGGCATGACAATTTGTAAAGTTGCTGGAAATTGATGCTGCGACTCTTTTTTTACTTATCTGCGACATCACCAATTTCTAGCAATTTTCGTCTTTATTCTGAGGCGACGTTTCCACGGTCCTCGGGGCTAATTGAAAAGGGCTAATCGTTCATGTCCTCTTGGGAAACGAGCGAGAATGCACAAACGACGAGGGGCCTGCTCGTTTAATTTCCAAAAGGTAAAATGGTTCGTTATCGAATGAAGTCTCGTTGCCCAGTCGCAGTTTACTCTTTCTAGCAATCTAGACATATTCACCTATATATATATATATATATATATGTGTGAGTGTGTGTATATTTACGTGTTATATATATATACAGTTAGGCACATAAACACAAACACGTACATACACACACATATATATATATGTAGTATGTACTCGCTGCTTTGCTGAGCTTGCGCAACGCTAAATAACCGATAAACGATCAATTGAACCTTTCGTCGTGATTGAATCATCCCCAGTGTGTGTTGCATTTTACGTGAGAAATAGTAACCAAACAAGATTGGTTTTCCCCGTATATTTTCACCCACTCAGACGACTGTCTGATGACGCGAAATTGCCTATTAATACGTTTCATTATCGAATTTTCTCTTATCAACACCCAACACTCTTAATAATATTTACACTGTAAAAAATTCAAAAAGATCTTAAAATTCAAAAATCCTCAAAAAACAAATTTTTCCAGACGAAAAAAAAATAGTTGCATTTTTTATTTATTTTTCATTTATAATTTCCGTAAGGGTGGAGTTCAGGGCTTGGCTCAGACAATTATGAGAGCTTTTTTTATCTCGCTAAAATTTTTAGCAAGAGTTAAATCGGTGTCTTGTTGTTGACTTTCGCTGCGGTAATATAAAATGCTACTTGGCTGCCCCATGGGATATAATTGACAGTTGGGAGGGGAGATGCGAGGGTGGGAAGAGTATGAGTATATATTTATTTAGGTATATTATATATATATTTTTACATAAATAATATGCATATATATATGGTTATATATAGATAATATGTATATATATATATAGTTATATATGTTTAATATGTATATATATACATATATGTATAATATCTATAATAAATACAGTTTCTATATAGCGAGCCAGCAGACTTTCCCCGAGTAATTAGCAAACCCTAATAAAGCTCTCCAAACGCAAACGGGGGGGAGGGGGAATCAGTGGAGGCAAATTGAGTTTATCTTACGTCTCCATTCTTTTACACTCTCGAGACGTTCAAGAGATTGCCAAAAGTTCCATTGCAGCCTCTTAATTTAATGTATTTCCACCCCTAAAAAATTTGGCGGTTCAACCACTTAAAATCGAAGCGATTTATCAAAAGGATAAAAAAAAAAAAATCTTTTCGTTAATACGAGGGAGAAAAATATACAATATTTATTGAACCAGGATTTTTTTTTTTTTCTCTACTCTGGACAAACCCTTGATTGTATTTTTCGTCCATAAAATAAAAACCACTCAAAGTAGCCATTTTATAAACGAGATTTTAACTTTTCCCCTTTCAATATTTTCACAAATTTTTCGTCCTATACTTAATCCTTCGGAAAAACTTAGCAAGAACCAAAGTATTATTTATTTATTTATTTTACAACCCCTCTGTAGAATCATGAATAATATTTGACCACGCAATTCTTACTAAAATAATTAACACGCGAGCGTCCTTATCACGCACAATCTTGAAATGCTTAACGGATTCGAGTCTCGCAATATCGTAAGAAAGTTTGGTTGGTATTTTTTTTTATTCCGTCCACGTTTTTTCACCATCTCGCCAAGAAACCGCAGCGTGTGCCTATTTACATATATATATATATATATATATATATAGTGAAACGTTTTACATTTCCACCATGCGTGCGTGCCCAGGATAAAAATTTCCCAAAGAGCGACAATAAAATCCACAAGACTCGGCTGTCGTTCTCAAGTTTTTTTCTTTCTTTTTTCATTTATTTTTCAACCCTAATCTCTCCCTCTGCTATGTCAAGCGGCAAACTTTACCAGCAGTTGCACGCAATAATGGGGGAGTGGCGGGGTGGGGATGGGGGGGGGGGAGGGGAGGGGAGAAAAATCTGACGGTGATTTTGGATAAATATGACAATCGCAGTAAATGTGTTATAATGTTATAAACAATTTTATTCAAGACTTCAGATCGTGTGGAATTTAAAGCATTAATAAAATCATTGCTCCGATTTATTTTATAATATTTTCTTATCCCTCTCGTCGTTTTTAATAATTTATTAATTTGGCTCGTAAAAATGTAATAATGATGATTAAAATCGACAAAGACTTAATGTGAGAAAATCTAATTAAATCTCAAGTGTGTCGGTGATTTTGGATTAATATGACAATCGCAGTAAATGTGCACGTACACCCTTTTGCTTCTGGGTGTATTTAAAATATATAAACGGCCTATTTTAATTTTTCAAGCTCGACTATTATTATTATTTATTTTCATAGCATTAATGTGGAAAATTATGGATAAATGATGTGATAAAAATGGAAATCTGGATGGAATTGTAGAGATGTCAACAGATTCCTGTCAAATGTCCTGAATCAACACTCATATATGGAACAACGAGCGTGTTATAATGTTATAAACAATTTTATTCAAGACTTGAGATCGTGTGGAATTGAGAGCATTAATAAAATCATTGCTCCGATTTTTTTTATAATATTGTGTTATCCCTCTCGTCGTTTTTAATAATTTATTAATTTGGCTCGTAAAAATGTAATAATGATGATTAAAATCGACAAAGACTTAATGTGAGAAAATCTAATTAAATCTCAAGTGTGTCGGTGATTTTGGATTAATATGACAATCGCAGTAAATGTGCACGTACACCCTTTTGCTTCTGGGTGTATTTAAAATATATAAACGGCCTATTTTAATTTTTCAAGCTCGACTATTATTATTATTTATTTTCATAGCATTAATGTGGAAAATTATGGATAAATGATGTGATAAAAATGGAAATCTGGATGGAATTGTAGAGATGTCAACAGATTCCTGTCAAATGTCCTGAATCAACACTCATATATGGAACAACGAGCGTGTTATAATGTTATAAACAATTTTATTCAAGACTTGAGATCGTGTGGAATTGAGAGCATTAATAAAATCATTGCTCCGATTTTTTTTATAATATTGTGTTATCCCTCTCGTCGTTTTTAATAATTTATTAATTTGGCTCGTAAAAATGTAATAATGATGATTAAAATCGACAAAGACTTAATGTGAGAAAATCTAATTAAATCTCAAGTGTGTCGGTGATTTTGGATTAATATGACAATCGCAGTAAATGTGCACGTACACCCTTTTGCTTCTGGGTGTATTTAAAATATATAAACGGCCTATTTTAATTTTTCAAGCTCGACTATTATTATTATTTATTTTCATAGCATTAATGTGGAAAATTATGGATAAATGATGTGATAAAAATGGAAATCTGGATGGAATTGTAGAGATGTCAACAGATTCCTGTCAAATGTCCTGAATCAACACTCATATATGGAACAACGAGCGTGTTATAATGTTATAAACAATTTTATTCAAGACTTGAGATCGTGTGGAATTGAGAGCATTAATAAAATCATTGCTCCGATTTTTTTTTATAATATTGTGTTATCCCTCTCGTCGTTTTTAATAATTTATTAATTTGGCTCGTAAAAATGTAATAATGATGATTAAAATCGACAAAGACTTAATGTGAGAAAATCTAATTAAATCTCAAGTGTGTCGGTGATTTTGGATTAATATGACAATCGCAGTAAATGTGCACGTACACCCTTTTGCTTCTGGGTGTATTTAAAATATATAAACGGCCTATTTTAATTTTTCAAGCTCGACTATTATTATTATTTATTTTCATAGCATTAATGTGGAAAATTATGGATAAATGATGTGATAAAAATGGAAATCTGGATGGAATTGTAGAGATGTCAACAGATTCCTGTTAAATGTCCTGTTAAATCAACACTCATATATGGAACATGATATTGTATCGAGAAAGAGAGAGAGAGAGAGAGAAAGGAGAAATGAAGAAGGAGGAAAAAGAGCCAGAGGGAAAAAGGGTGAGCGAGAAAGGGCAAAAAGAAGGTGGAGCATGAGAGTATTGCAGTCGAGTTGTTCAATTCCATTATGATGGTCAGCATGTGTCCAGATAGAACAAGACTGGATCACTAAAGCCAGCAGCCTCTCACATCTCTGAATGGGTGATCCACCCCACAATGGAAAGTCCCATAGCACGATTGGATTAAACGAACCAGCCGAACATGACGAGCTACAAAGTGCCCATTGCACTACGCTAACAAAAGAGTATCGTTGCCTTCATATTCTCTTGTATATATATATATATATATATATATATATATATATATATATATATATATATATATATATCTATGCGTGTCGATATACGCATCATATCAACAATATATGTATATATATATATATATATGTATATTTTGTTGATACGATGCGCAAATATCCCCAATATAGTATATAGAGGTCTTTAGATACCCTCGACCCATGTATTTTAAGCCAGTAAATACCTAAACGTATGTACGTGGATGGTTCGATAGTTTTGAGAATTTAAGATGGAGTATAATGAAGCCATTTCATATTCTCAAGGGCATGTTAATATTTTGTATTATAAAACCAGACTGAATTATTTATGAATTTTTCCATCAAGGGGTGGAATCGCGAAAATAAATTTTAAAAAATCCATTATCATTTATTTAACAAAAAAAAAAGGCTTAAAATTTTGTTTCAAGCGCATGTTAATATTTTGTATTATAAAACCAGACTGAATTATTTATGAATTTTTTCCATCAAGGGGTGGAATCGCGAAAATAAATTTAAAAAAATCCATTATCATTTATTTAAAAAAAAAAAAGGCTTAAAATTTTGTTTCATCTCGATTATGATAATTTTCATGAATTTAAAAAACTGAAGTAAAATTGACGATTGATCGTATTACGTGGGCACGATCGTATCGAAGTATATTTTTGCCGATATAAAAGCCAAATAAATGAATCATCGTGTAGGGGAGGGAATATTATCGCGAAGATATATTGTCTGTACCAAAGTGGATTATGGAGGGTCTTTGAGAAAAAGTTATAGTTATGATCGAGACGATAAAGTATACCGGTCTGGGGGATTTTACACCCCTTCCCACCCACCCCCATCCACCACCCCTACGACCATCCCTCCTACGAGGAAATATCGACCATTTTACTTTTCAGTTGTTACACGTGACGTTAAACGAGACGTCTCGTCTGAACGGAAGTGGATAATGAGACCGTCAGGGCAAAGGGTTTTCCGTCATGAGTATACGCACACACAACTTTGATATCGGCTCGATGGCGTCAGAATTAAGGGATGAGACGTGATTTCAGGATAAGCCTTGATATATAGAAACGGAGGTAGACGGGAGTCCTTTGAAATCAAGCTGGAGTAACGCGCCGGGTGATATATATATATATATATATATATATATACGTATATACATATATATGTATATATGTATATATGTATATAACGGTAAAAGGTGGAATAGAGAAACGGAAGAGGTTGCGAGACGACTATATATATATTCTCGCATTCTCATACTCATATATATATATATATATATATATATATATATATATGTATGTATATATGTATATATGTATATAACGGTAAAAGGTGGAATAGAGAAACGGAAGAGGTTGCGAGACGACTATATATATATATATTCACGCATTCTCATACTCATATATATATATGTATATATGTATATAACGGTAAAAGGTGGAATAGAGAAAAGGAAGAGGTTGCGAGGCGACTATATATATATTCCCGCATTCCCATACTCATTTATAAACCCTTGTCAAGCCTTAATTCTGGTCTCTCGGAGCTTTTTCCCATCCTTCCAGCTTCGGTTGATCGCCCACAATCAGGAAAGTCTTGACGAGAGCTTTTATTGCTTTTTCGTTAAATCGTCTCGTAAGAATCTCTCCGGAAGAGCAAAAGAATGAAAATGAGAGAGAAACCGATCTGGATGAAAAAAAAAAATAAAAAAAAAAAAAAAAGGAAAATGAAAAAAGAATTGAGGACTTTTGTCAAATAGTACGAGGAAGCATCGATTTGTGAATTGCTGGATCTTTTAACGATCGATTTTTTAACGATTCCACAATAAAAGGCCGCGAATTTAACGATGGAAGAAATATTATAATATTATTGTAAAAAAATTATGTAAAAAGCGAGAAGCATCCTCGAAAATAAAGCACCAACTTATGGGCTATGGATGAGGCAGATTTTACGCGTCTACAATTTATAAAAGAACCGCGATATTTGCATTATTATATGTATATATATATATATATATATATATATGTATATATATATATATGTATATACATATAATAATGCAAATATATATGTATTTATATAATCCTATATATATATATGTATACATATAATCCTATATATATGTACCCTCTATAGATCAGTATATAAAGAGTATACGATATGGACTACTGCCTGGTCTTATATAATTTCACCTCCAACATTTTCCAGAGTTTCAAGTGCGCAAACACGTACGTGAGTACAATATAAGAGTCAGTATTTTATATATATAAAATACTGACTATATACTGAGTATATATATACACTATATATAACACGAATATTTCGCCCCAACGGGTGTCACGTATATATATATATATATAGATATATATATATACATATGTAGGTAGGCTTATCCCCACCCTACACTTTTACATAGCACATAATATATATACATACATGCACT
>OY769912.1:14518409-14523409 GCA_963669185.1 Dyspetes luteomarginatus | reverse complement strand
AGCTGACGAGGACAGGCTTACCGGGGATATGAAAAAGTAGCGAGATATGAGGAGGAAAAGTAAACAAGACTCACAGCTTAGAAATTATCATATAAAGCATAAAGTTTCTCAAGCCATGTCCGTTGGTTTATCCAACGACGACGACGACGTCCTCTCCGCCGCCGTCTCGTCGACGTCGTCGTCGTCGTCGTCGTCGACGACGATTTTTCTATAAGCAGACTCGATCGCCTACACACTTTTTACCAGCATATATATAGCTAACTTAATAGTCAGTTGCACGACGTGGCAAACTGAAAATGTTACACGTGAATGATCATGTACACAAACACATACACATACATATATATATATATATATATATTGGAGATTCTCGTGCCTATATATTGGAAAACTCAGCATCCAAAGTCTACATTATTTTCATTCACTCTCGCATCATTAAGCTGGATTAAATTTATCGACGACTATGTATAAAAACTACTTTCGTATATTATAGTACATATATACATATATATCCCTTCATTGTACCCTCCACCACAAGTAATAACAGTTGTTTTGACGTAACTTCTTTTTTTTTTGTTTTTTTTTGCCACCCTCGACAAACCAGATAAATCAGAGTCTATGCCTCCTCTAGTGCTCCTCTAGTTTGATTTTTTTTTTTTTGCCCATGTAAGAAGCACGTAATGTGATAAATTGTCGAGGAGTATGAGAGATTATTATTGTTTATCTTGTAGTTTTCAAACTGTGATATTGGACTTTCTCCTCATGACGCAGACTTTTTCTTTTCTTTCTTTCTTTATTATCTCTATTTGTGTGTTTGCTCGTTATACACATCCGTGGATATTTTTCCCCAGTGTGTTTACTCTCTCGCTTTCATTCTTGATGGAATATGATATAACATCGATGTCTATTTTTATTTTTTATTTTTTTTCTATTATTTATTATGGACTCATGAGCCTAAAAACTTTTACGATAATAACTTTGCAACATTTTTTTTTATCTTTTTCATTCGTCTGTTACACGCAGTCACTGAGAAGGAAATTCGGCAATGGTGAGTCGACGAATTTATATCAAAAGAATAAATTGGAATGGCGTATATATATATGCTATAAGCATAAAATGCTTGTAAAATGCACATTATTATTTATTATCGTAACTTATACTGTATATTAATAATATTCAAGCGCATCGTTTTTTTTTTTTTTTCTTCTTTTCCGCCCTTTCGTTTTTTTCTCGTCATCCTCTGTCTGTCATGTACTCTCTCGATTTATGCTGATAAATTATTTTCTCTTCCGGGATACTCGACCATCATCAGGCACAAGGGATTTCTCAAGGATTGTCCTGATGGCCTGCTGACGGAACAGGTGAATATTCTCATTCGTATTTCATACATATAAAATACGATTTATATATTGTTTATTATGATTTAATTTTTTTCAATTTTTTAATCACAATATCGTGAAAAAAATTTAGCTCCCACCCTTTGTAAAATCAAGTCTTGACCTTTAGAAAAATCTTGTGAAAGGGGATCTGGAGCAATTGATTTTAAGAGGTGCCGCATTTTTAGGTATAAATTACGAGTGCGGCACCCCTTAAATTTTTTTGCCAATACTCCCCTTTCAAGAGGACGTTTTCAAAGTATAAATCTATAATTTTTTATCATGGGAATCGATCAAAAAAAAATCTGAAAGGAAACACTTCAATATATATATCACATTGGTCATATGACTCGAAAGGAAATATTGCTTTGGAAATCTCTCAGAATTGTCGAGGATTTTGTAAAGTTTCTCTCGATTTCGGCGATACGTAAATCATGAAAATATAATTGTAGACTTCTCTCTATATTTTTACACACCCACACATATATATATATATATATATATATATATATTATATAATCCTAATTAATCCTAATAATAATAATTATATATTATATAATCTTTATTATATAATCCATTGACTAAAATGTTCCCTTTGCATTAATGTAATATTTTGATGAAAAAAAAAAAGAATTTAAACTTCAACCCCATTGTAATTTGCCCGCAGGGTTTCATCAAGATTTACAAGCAATTCTTTCCGCAAGGTGATCCGTCGAAATTTGCAACTTTGGTCTTCAGGGTCTTCGATGAGAACAATGTGAGTGCCAAATTTTATTCAATATTTATTTTATAATATTAATTACAAAAATTAACCAATTAATGATTTTACTAATTTTTGTCTCAACTCGACGATATTTTTTGCAGGACGGCACGATAGAGTTTGAAGAATTCATCAGGGCGCTCTCCGTGACGTCGAGGGGTAACTTGGACGAGAAATTGCACTGTGAGTTGAAAAATAAATATTAAAAAAATAATCAGCGAAATAAAGAGCAAAGCAAAAAAGAAAATAGATAAATCGTGCATTTTTTTTTTTATCGAGAAAACTACTGTGAAATCTTTCTTGATTTTTTCTATCCTTTTTGCGTTTTACCGAACACAGAGAAATAAATGGTGCCTATTTATATATAGTATATATATGCAGTATATATATAGTATGTATATGCAGTGTATATATAGTATGTATATGCAGTATATATATATAGTATATATATGCAGTTTATATATATAGTATATATATGCAGTTTATATATATAGTATATATACAGTATGTATATGCAGTATATACACAGTATACATAGTGTAGTATATATATATACTTTTCACATGAGTAGCACATAGATAAATGAGAGTCATTTTATCATTTGAACAACCCTCATTTTTACAAGGGTACATGTGCATGTATATTTTTAAGGCTTGCGAGCTTTTCCAGCAACCCTCTCGCCCACCCTCACTCGCCATACTACGAATATCTCCCTCGACAATGGTGTAAGCGATTATAATAGAGGGTGAATTTGAGGGGGATGAAAAATTCACGATGGGTGAATCAAGCATGACTGTGCAGTACGAAGAATCCTATGAGAAATTACACACGTCATGGTCATTATGATTTTTATAATATTCCTCGCCAATTCGACACTCGTTATTTTAAAGTTTTGGGCTCTCGCCCAACACTATGAATTTTTTTTTTTTTTAATTTGTATAATAATAGAATTTTCTCGGACTGCTCGCCAATTCGTAATTATAGGGCTTCGGTTTTACCCACCCCGATTCATAAGCTCGCTGCTTAGCACATCATGTCCCTCCCCACCCCCCTCCACCCTTGTGGTCTCGGTTGAAGTATGAATATCGCTGTGTCTATTCACACCCCTCCGTATGTCTTCCCAGGTTGTCTCTATATATAACGATGAGTCGAAGGGTGTTTCAAAACATATTTTGACAGCAGGGGGGGTGGGGAAGCGGCTAAGGGTTGAGCGATTAAGACTTTAGACTGACGCTTAGAGAGACAGAGGGATGCTAATAGCGACAGCTATTAACCCTTTCCGTACAAACATCGGTCTTTCGTATCCAGTCGATTCAATTTATCTCCTCAATTATTGATTATTCTTCGACAATTAAATGATACTAAACTTGATTTTTTTCCAAAATAAAGTAAAGGCATTTATTCTGCAAAGTTCAAAGTATATTCACAAATTTTTAGGGATTTTTAGAACGACTTTGAATAGGGGATGAAGTCGTAAAAGTCGAGAGACCCATTTTTGTATGGATCAGGTGCTGTTTTTTACATGATATGGAAAGGGTTAAACCTTTCCGTACATACATGGATCTTTCGTATCCGGTCGATTCAATTTATCTCCTCAATTATTGATTATTCTTCGATAATTAAATAATACTAAACTTATTTTTTTTCCAAAATAAAGTAAAGGCATTTATTCTGCAAAGTTCAAAGTATATTCACAAATTTTTAGGGATTTTTAGAACGACTTTGAATAGGGGATGAAGTCGTAAAACTCGAAAGACCCATTTTTGTATGGATCAGGTGCTATTTTTTACATGGTGTGGAAAGGGTTAATATGTAATTTAACTTTTGTCAAATTCTCTACAAATAACTCCCAATTAATTATCAATTATTTATCAGCAATTAACGGCATATAAAATTTTACGTTATAAATCACGCATCCTTATATTTGTCAACAGGGGCATTTAGACTTTACGACGTCGACAACGATGGCTTCATTACGCGGGACGAGATGTACAATATCGTCGATGCGATATACCAGATGGTGGTGAGTATACTCGTAAATTATTGTTAATAATATTTTACGTATAAACCGTTCATATGTTATATATAAAATATATATATAATTTATATATATATATATATATATATATATATATATATATATATAATATTATATATAAAATATATATAAAATATATATAAAATATATATATAATATATAAAATATATATATATATATATATATAAGGCTATAAAAACGCCATTTTTGAGACTAGTACATAAAAAAAAAAAAAAAATTGATGGATAATTTTGGTGGGTCGTGGCAATAATTCCGATTGCTCATTAAGATCATTAATATGTATAATAGACTAGGCCGTAAGCTATAATTCCACCCCAATAACTATAATATAAATGAATACCCCTACAATGCCGCCCCAATAATGAGCACGTGAATAGATATATCAATGAATCTTCAATCATTAGACCCAGTTTAATAGACGAAAAAAAATAATCAACCGATTTTGTTGTGATAATAATAATAATAATAATAATAATAATAATAATAATAATAATAATAACAACAACAACAATAATAATAATAATAATAATAATAATAATAATAATAACCCGGATGGCGCCTGACCTGGTCTCCGGCCGTGGCACGCGGTGCACCGACTGCACCCTGGGGGATGTGCAATTACCGAGGGGGTGATGTTACGTGACGATGGTTAAGCAGAGAGCTGAGATGGAAGTAACACTGAACAAGTTGCGAAAGGTAGAGAGAAAGAGAGAGAAAGTAAGAGAAAAAAAGGATGAGAGAACCTCGAGGCAGAGACTCCAAACACGAGCAAGTGTGATGTTCCAAACGTGTCAACGGATATTGT
>OY769912.1:14460909-14513409 GCA_963669185.1 Dyspetes luteomarginatus | reverse complement strand
AGGAGAGAGAGAGAGAGAGAGAAAAAAATTCTCGTGGCCTTATTCTGTTAAAGTTTTGTTCAACAGCCTTAATATCCATAGAAGGATGTCAAAAGTGTGTCAAAAGCTGCTGTTGCTTTTGCTGCAACTTTTACCACCATGCATAGCAGTCCAGGTGACGGCCATTATTATGCATTTATTTTTCCATCAGCGATGAAACTTTATTCGATTAATCATTTCACATACAGTTCGTTTTGACATTCATGGGCATACATTGAGCATGGAATGAAGCTTAAACTTTGCAATTATCGTGAAGACAGAGATAATCGATCAAATTATCACGCGATGGATGACATGAAAATATATTTATCTCTCACGAGGGTCACCGCGATGGGGCTGATAATATTCGATCTGATTAATAATCGAGCTCGATCGAATATTTTTACGACGAATAAAACTTTTTTACGATCGAATGGAAAAACTTTCAGTAAAACAATTTATTTTTATTTATTTTTCGAAAAAAAATCAAATTACTGAAATTTTCTCATGTCAAAGAAAAAATCAAAAATGACATCAGAATATAATTGTAAAATTAATATCGTATAATTTCGATGATATATTTGTTACCTTTGGTTTGAGAATTCTTTATTCGATATTATGATTTAAAATTTTTTCGCAGTCACGAAATTCAAGTGTTCTTTATATAAATAGACAAGCGATTTGGCAACACAATTTTAACGTCTGACAAAAGCGTTCGATAATTCTTAATAAATAAAATTTGTCGAGAGCACTGAGAATTTTCGATGATAATATCCACTGATTATACGCGTAAAATTATTATTTTATTATAGTATTTAGGAGAGATCAATGTCATTGGCACCCATGGCTGTCATGAATTGGAATTTGTCATGAAAATTATGAAAATCACATCGTGAAATTTTGGCTTTTCGTTTTGATAACGAGTCACTTTATCGCATTGGAATTTATGTCGTAATAATAGCACGAAAATTATTATGCGATAAAATGTATAGATAGAACAGATAAATTGCTGCTTTATTCACGACACTTTTGCGCTCATTTCACGACGTAAATGAAATCAACCCTCAATTTTAACCCTTTTCGTACAAACATGGGTTTTTCGTGTCCGGTCGATTCAATTTATCTCCCCAATTATTGATTATTCTTCGATAATTAAATAATACCAAACTTAATTTTTTGTTCCAAAGTGAAGTAAAGGCATTTATTCTACAAAGTTCAAAGTATATTCACAAATTTTTAGGGATTTTTAGAACGAATTTGAATAGGGGAAAAAGTGGTCAAACTTGAAAAACCAATTTTTGTATGGGTCAGGTGCCGTTTTTCACATGGTATGGAAATGGTTAACCCTTTCAGTACAAACATGGGTCTTCCGTGTCCGGTCGATTCAATTTACCTCCCCAATTATTGATTATTCTTCGACAATTAAATGATACTAAACTCAATTTTTTTCCAAAATAAACTAAATGTATTTATTCTACAAAGTTCAAAGTATATTCACAAATTTTTGAGGATTTTTAGAACGACTTTGAATAGGGAAAAAAGTTGGTATGGAAAGGGTTAATCATATGAGGATTCATGAAATGTGTATTAACGAAAAAATCCATTGTTATCGGGCATATTGACGGTTAAATTTGACAAGAAAAAAAAACAGAAAAATAAGAAAAGAAAAAAACAAGAGGAAAAAAATATGATATGATTTGATTTTTTTTCAATAGTTTCATTATTGCTGCTGTTGTTGTTGTTGTTGTTGTTGTTGTTGTTGTTATTGTTGTTATTGTTGGAGGAATGTTTGGATTTGTAATTAAAGCAATAAGCAATAATCGTGCCTCTCGGCTTATAAACGCTGCTCTATCCCGCGTATACGAAGCTAAAATTTCCATTGAAAGCAAATTTTTTTATTTATTCATCCCCACATTCACGAATTCAATTAGCCAACATATTCACAAAAATCTCTACATTATGTATATGTATGCATGTATTTATGTATGTATGTATGTATGTATGTATGTATGCATATATGCATGTATGCATGTATGCATGTATGCATGTATGCATGTATTTATGTAGGTATGTATGTATGTATGCATGTATGTATGTATGCATGTATGTATGTATGCATGTATGCGTGTGTGCATGTATGTATGTATGCATGTATGCATATATGCATGCATGCATGTATGTATGTATGCATGTATGCATATATGTATGTATGTATGGATGCATGCATGTATGTATGTATGTATGTATGTATGCATGTATGCATGTATGCATATAGGTATGTATGTATGTATGTATGTATGCATATATGGATGGATGTATGTATGTATGTATGCATGTATGTATGTATGCATGCATGTATGCATGTATGTATGCATGCATGTATGCATGTATGCATGTATGCATGTATGCATGTATGCATGTATGCATGTATGCATGTATGCATGTATGCATGTATGCATGTATGCATGTATGCATGTATGCATGTATGCATATATGCATGTATGCATATATGCATATATGCATCTATGTATGTATATAACACGAGAATAATGTAAACTTCAAAGTTTTTGCGCCTTAAAAAACCACAGGAACTATATGTGCCCCTTGCCGAGAGGGTATATACATATGTATATCATCCGGACGAGTGTCAGAGTAAGAAATTCACTGAGAGATCTGGCAAAAAACTTGCTATACATATATGTATATCGAGCTAAAAAAACCGTCTAGAAGGGATAGCTGGAAGAACCAGTATATATATATATATATATATAGTGGTTTTTCGAGCTCGACGTATGTCAGTATTGAGTTCTGAAAGGGGGTGAGATTGGTTCGATTTATTATTCCGGTCCAAAGCCGCACAACCACCGCAAAGTTTGAGCTATACATGTAAGAAAGAAAAAGAAAAAATATTGTAGAAATTCTGTTGAAGCAAGAAAAAAAAAAAACGAATAAAAAATAAAAAAAACAAAAAAAAGAGAAAGATGGAAAAATTGTTGAAAAAGGAGAGAGGGTGCGAGAGAGACACGTGTGTATCGCATAATGAGAGCAGTATAATAAAAAATTAGTAGCGAAGAAAAGCTACAAAATCGTTATACGAATGAAAGAAATATGTGAATATAGAAGTGAGAACGTTAAATCGTTTTAAAAAAAAATGATGAAATAAATGTTTTGAAAAAATTAAAAAAAATATGTGACATGAACGATAAGATTGATAAAATTATCGTAAGTAATTTTTACAATTTTCAGATAAAATACCAATAAATTCAATTATATAATTGTAAAACACCTCCTCATATATATACATATATATATATGTATATATGTATATATATATCGACGGAAACGTACTCATGTATTTGCGCTATAAAAATATATTAAACTCTAAATTGTCTTTACACACTAATCTATATCTTGGCTTTACAGTAGATTTTAGCACACACACACACACACTCTGAATTTCGTGACGTTTCTTCGATCTCATTGAGTTTTCTGCGCGATTACAATTGGGCGGAAAAAATGTAGGAGCAAATGAGCGAAATTTTGTTGCACACAATGCGTGCGTTTGACTGTATTTTTTGGCGATAACACATCGACGAGTCACGCAATCACTGATAATAAATATATAGATATATACAGTACTTTGAACACGAATTTAGTATATATATACTATATAAAAATACTATATATATATATATATATATATATATATATATATATATATATATATATATATATATATTTATATCTACATGTATGTCATTGTTAAACAAAAAAGGGGAGGTCATTCGCTACGAGAAAGTTCTCTCTCGCTTATCTCCTCGTCGCATTATTTTTCTTACTCTTGTCAACTTACAAATAATATTATCACCTATTTTATTCACATCGAGATAAAATTCAATCATTATCTTTTCTTTGACGTATTTATTATTGCCCGTACACGATTGACAATGAGCGATAATATTTGCGATTATCAAATTAATGGGATGATGGAGATAGGTGCGAGTCAAAGGGGACTTTTTTTTTTTTATTTTCTTTTTATATTTGGTTAAAAAAAAAACATTTATACAAAACGCTCTTATCGAGTTTATATTTTATACGTTTTGCTATTTTTTTCAATTCCTATTTTTTGACTTTTCAACGCGATAAGCACATTTTTTTTCGAAAATTTTTCGGTGAAGCTTTCATTGAAATTTCTTTTTTTTTTCAATCACAAAAATTGCCAATAAATTTTTCCACTCGACTATCACTGCTTATGCTAAAAATAATATATAATCAACTATTCTATCTTTCTAGTAATTATAATTATTCGTAAATACTCGAGACAAAAAAAATACTCTTATTATTAAAATTACTATTATAATTATCTCCAGGCTACGAACCTCAATTTCTCCGTCTATACTAACGTACGAAAATTCAATTGATAATAATAATAATAGTAATAATAATAATAATAATAATAATTAAAATAATCGTCACGGTCATTGTTTAAAAAACATTCTGTGATAATTATTAACAATCAATAATAACTTACCTCGTGAGTCGAGAGCTGATTATGTGCGGTATGTGGGATTAGCTGAGGATTATATATACGTATATAACATAATATGATACGAGAAGAGTGCAAAGGAGTGAAAAAAAAAAAAAAAAAAAAAAAAATGGGAAATATTACTGTTAATTGGAAAAATTGAAAGATTATTCCCATGAGCGAACGATGGCTTGTAGTTTTTAATGACATTTTCTGTCGGACTTAGACATACGCACCGGACACATGATTGTTAAAAAAAAAAAAAAAACAGTCATTGTATGGAGAATGTACGAAATGTTGATGAAGAAAGTTTGATTAAACTTACATTGTCGTATCTTGGTAGAATGATGAAATGAAAAAAAAAAAGTTTAGTTTGTTACGATGTTAAATCTCCGAGTATTTTGCCCTTGCCATATATATATATATATATATATATATATATATATGGCATGACAATTATTCGACGATGATTGTTTAGGATTTTTTTTTTTTTTTTTTCTGAAATAACGAAATTTGTTATTTCACGTCGTATGTGCAATGTCCTCTCTCTTATCTGTGTATCCGAGCCCCATCGTTATTTTCTATATGGTTGACATGAATTTTTTGTAAAAATCAGACTCACTTAATGGCGTTATTAAATGCTCGACGTCAATGAAAATTATAAAATAACTCAGAAGTACTCGAGAATTTATTATTCTTCTTCATGGAGAATTCCATGAACATCTTATTATCATACTTTTGAAATCCCATAATTATTTAGAGAATGACAAAAGAATAATTTCTTATTTTTCTGACGCATTTTGCATTTTTTTTCTTTTATGAGAAAACTCACATGAATTTTTATTTCGCCAGAATGATAGTGAAAAAATAAAAAATAAAAAAAACGTTATAGGTAGAGTGGACCAGTGAATGATTCAGATTCAGTACCAGTAAATAAAGACCCTTGTTAAAATCACTATATACAGATATATCTCGGTTGGTAGTGTTCATTCATTGGGCCCTGTTCATTTACCGGTGCACTCAGCCTATCATTTCTATCAATATTTTTCATTAATTTGAATTTATTTAGAGAATAACAAAAGAGTGCATATTTTTTGTCGATCTTCTTTACATTTTATCCTTTTACGACGAAACTCACCCCAATTTTTATTCCGCCAGAATAATGAAAAAAAAAAAAACGTATCATTTCTGTCAATATTTTTCATTAATTTGAATTTATTTAGAGAATAACAAAAGAGTGCATATTTTTTGTCGATCTTCTTTGCATTTTATCCTTTTACGACGAAACTCACCCCTATTTTTATTCCGCCAGAATAATGAAAAAAAAAAAACGTATCATTTCTGTCAATATTTTTCATTAATTTGAATTTATTTAGAGAACAACAAAAGAGTGCATATTTTTTGTCGATCTTCTTTGCATTTTATCCTTTTACGACGAAACTCACCCCTATTTTTATTCCGCCAGAATAATGAAAAAAAAAAAAAACGTATCATTTCTGTCAATATTTTTCATTCAGCCAAATTTGTTGACAAACGAGTTTTCTCGTAATGATTTTTTTGTATTTTTTTCATTCGTGCCAAAAACTCACCAGAATTATTATTTTGCCAGAATGATAATGAAAAAAAAAAAAAAAACTAAACGTTGTATAATTTCTGTCAATATTTTTCATTCATTCGAATTTAATTCCTGTCCCCATAATGCAACCGAATAATTTTTGGCTCACTTTTTTATCATTAATTGGCGACAAGTATCAATTAATTTATCCAATCGAAAGATAAGCATAACGGAATAATATTCAGGCCATTTATTATCGTTTATTTTTGTTATCAGTTAATTCTTTAATCAACCGATAAGTACATATATGGCATCGCAAAGTGCTACGACATACGATTTGTGCCATTTTATTATAAACCATTCCCTCGTATTTTTTTTTGTGTTACGAGCATAAACGATAATAAAATGTCGAGGGATTCAACTTACAATTACAAGGTGAGAGAATTTTTTTTTTCACGCATTTCCGTTAATATTAAATTAATTAATTTATATACTCGATGATTTTAATTGAAAAAAAAAATAAAAAAAATCATAAATTAATATTGACAGGGCTCGGATGAGTTTGTCATAGAAAATGGTATTTTAAAAGGTGTCAAGTCATCGCCTTACATCAATAATACTCACACAAGTTTCGGGCAATCCCTATTTGAGCGTCTGGAAAATAATCCAAAATTCATTGGCCAGGTGACACTCGACATTGGGCAAATAATTCATTTTTTTCATGATAGTTAAATGTTAAATTTGAGGTAAAAAAATTTGTGGCCATCGCAGGTGGACGGTGTTACGGGAAGGGAGGAAACACTTGCCGAAATGTTGAAAAAAAGTATCAAGTGTGCAATGTGGATGAAAAAACAAAATGTTAAACCCGGTGACGTCATAGCAATTTGTACTCACAATCAAATGGACATGTACGTGCCATGTTTTGCTTCTTTGTTCATCGGGGCTGTATTTAATCCATGGTGGCATACTGGAATCACCAAAGGTGAAAACTCATTTTTTTTTCCACTTTTACGACAAAATTATTCATGAATTAATTGTCTAATTTTTTTTTCTCCCAGCCAGTTAATATTTATTGAAGGTAAAGCTGAACACATTCAGTGTCCTCGTGAATGCCAATTACATGAAACTCTTTTTGTCTTCTTTTTTTTGTTTTTTTTTGCCAAAATCATAATACATGCATTGATTTTCTATTTTTTTTTCCTCCCAGCCAGTGAACATTTATTGAAGTTAAAACCGAACACATTCAGTGTCCTCGTGAATCCCAATTACATGAAACTCTTTTTGTTTTCTTTTTTTTTTTTTTTTTTTGCCAAAATCATAATACATGCATTGATTTTCTATTTTTTTTTCCTCCCAGCCAGTTAACATTTATTGAAGCTAAAACCGAACACATTCAGTGCCCTCGTGGATGCCAATTACACAACACTTTTTTTGGTTGATCGAAATCAATCAGTGTTAAAAAAAAAAATTAATAAAAAATTACGTGTTCGTAGCTGTCACTGCTGCAATCATGATTATTCTCTCGGTGTATCATTGCACTTAAAAAATATTCACCTTCACTCGACAAAAAAAAATACTTTTTTTTTAATTACTCAACACCTTTCAATTCATTTGCATTGATTTTTATAAATCATTTTTTTTTTCACCCATCAATTAAATGCTAATAATGCCAGAAAATGTAATATACATTCTACCCCCTGTATATATGTATATATATATATAGGGGGTAGAAATTATATTACATTTATGCCCCCTATTTTTATTTTACCCCCTGTATATATATATACACACACCCATATATATATATATAGGGGGTACAATGTGTATTGTATGTGTATATCTATATATGACAGAGCTGACGAGGCACTTTCTCAATCTGACAAAGCCCAAAATATTATTCGCCAACGAGTCCTCGGCCTCTCTGATTATTGAAGTCTCGGTGGAAATTGGCATGGATATGAAAGTCGTAATATTCGGTCAACTTTTTGGTTTTTTATCTCTCGATGATATTTTCGAGGCTCAAGACGAAAAATTGATGGGAGAATTTCGTTGCACTAAATTATCGAGTCTCGATGATCCAGCTGTTATAATGTATACTTCGGGAACGAGTGGATTACCAAAGGGTGCTTTTCACTCGAGCCGATCGCTCTTTGGAGGGGTCACGAACTCTGGTAAAATGAGAAAATTTGAAAATAATGTGACAACATTAATATTTTCACCGCTTGGATGGTCGACTGGTGTATTATTTATGCTACGAGCTGTTTTTCAATACGAGACAAGAATTATTTATCCAAAATTCACGGAAGAAGTGACCTTTGAACTTGTCAAAAAATACAAGGTTACAATTTTATTATTATTATTATTTTTTTTTTTGTTTTTCTATTTTAACTCTTAACACGAAAATTGTTTGATTCAATGCTGATAATCATCGAAGGTGAATTGGTTGTTTTTGGGCCCGAGTCCAGCAGTGAGACTTCAGCAATCATCGTTGGTAAAAAATTACGATCTGACTTCGCTAAAATTTATTTGGATTGCCGGATCTGTCGTGAAAGAGGAGACACAAAAATCAATGGCCTTGACTTTTCCCTCTGCAAATGTTCTTCAGTGTTACGGTAATTTTTTTTTTTTTTCCCACTAATTAATAATAAATCGTATAAATTTTTTTTTATCGTTCCATCGTTATCGCTCAGGTACCACTGAGATCGGTTGTCTGACCCTTCAACAGGTCACTGACCCAAAACATGGCTCATGCGGTAAAATCATTGACAATATTTGGCTAAAAGTCATCGATCCTACGACCGGACGAATTTTGGGTCCTAATGAGACTGGCGAAGCTTGTTGCAAAACTCCATTCATGATGACTTGTTATTACGATAATCCAAATGCGACCGAAGAAATTATCGATGCCGAAGGTATTATTTATTATACGGATAGCGAGTAATGCGTCATGTGGTGCGTGCAAAATTGAAAATTCGATAATAATAATAATAATAATAATAATAATTATTATTATTATTATTATTATTATTATTATCATTATTGTTATTATTATTATTATTATTATTATTATTATTATTATGACATGGATGATAGGATGGCTGCACACCGGTGACCTCGTTCACTACGACGAAACAGGCCACATTTTCATTACTGACCGAATCAAAGAGATAATCAAGTACAGAGGAAATCACATTTCACCCGCAATGGTCGAACAGGTATTGCAACAGCATCCCGAGATCATTGAGGTTGCGGTGATTGGGAGACCTCACAAAATCGATTGCGAGCATCCTGTCGCTTTTATCGCAAAGGCACCAAATGCCAAGGTTCGTTATAAATCATAGAAATTAATCATGTATAGTCATATATAGATATTTTCGATCTATTATAGAAATTAATCATATATAGTCATATATAGATATTTTCGATCTATTATAGAAATTAATCATGTATCGTCATATATAGATATTTTCAATCTATTATAGAAATTAATCATATATAGTCATATATAGATATTTTCAATCTATTATAGAAATTAATCATGTATCGTCATATATAGATATTTTCAATCTATTATAGAAATTAATCATATATAGTCATATATAGATATTTTCAATCTATTATAGAAATTAATCATATATAGTCATATATAGATATTTTCGATCTATTATAGAAATTAATTATATATAGTCATATATAGATATTTTCGATCTATTATAGAAATTAATTATATATAGTCATATATAGATATTTTCGATCTATTATAGAAATTAATCATGTATAGTCATATATAGATATTTTCGATCTATTATACTTGCAATTAACGAGTAGTAACGACACCTCGATCGTGTATACATACTAAAACCATCGCAATTTTGAATTTTGCATTTTTTAAGTTCTATAATTCTCGTATAAATAATTCAAAAGTCATTAACCAGAATTTGTCATTGTGGGGGGGGGGGGGGGGGACGTAACAAAAGGCGGTTAGAAAGAGCCAGAGACAAGAAATTTTACGTAGTGCAAATTTTCAATGATTTGGTTATTACGGGGTGACCAATATTCCATTCATTCTACTTGTAAATATTATAAATATAAAATACATAATTATAAATAAAATAATAATTAATATAAAATATATAATTATAAATATAAAAAATAAATATTGAATTGAATTGAAATACAGGTAACGAAAGAGGAACTTGAAAATCTTGTAGCTGAAGTCTTACCGGATTACATGAAACTCCGAGGAGGCATTGAATTTGTCGAAGAAATGCCTCACACATCGTCCGGAAAAATAGCGAAAAATGATTTGAAAAAATTGGCAAAATGTCTTTTTAATAATAATTTGTAATTTTAACGATCACGATCAAAATTATTAATTTTTTACAGTGATAATAAATATTGTGACAGCTGTGTCTATTTTGTAATTAATGAAATAAATAATTATTGCTCTTTGGAAATCTGATGATTTCTTTCAATATTCTCAGTGTCGTATACGATTATTGTTGACCAACTTTTAGCCCCGGATAATCGAGATTTTACGTATCAGTAAATAATGTTGGAATATTCCAATTCAATATTCTCAGTCGTACACGATTATTGTTATTTTTTTTAAACTCCCATTCGTTATTTCTTCTGTTTAGTGGATTTGAAAATAAAATATCATCAATGAAATCTCGATGATCCAAGACTAAAATGGTCTCGGATAATCAAGATTTTACGTATCAGTAAATAACGTTGGAATATTCCAATTCAATTATGCTGGTCGTATTTGTCTATTTATTCGTGCACTTGGGAGGTGAGAATTCAATATTCTCAGTGGTACACGATTATTGTTGTTTTTTTTAACTCCCATTCGTTATTTCTTCTGTTTAGTGGATTTGAAAATAAAATATCATCAATGAAATCTCGATGATCCGGGACTAAATTGATCTCGGATAAACAAGATTGTACGTATCAGTAAATAACGTTGGAATATTCCAATTCAATATTCTCAGTGGTACACGATTATTGTTATTTTTTTTTTAACTCCCATTCGTTATTTCTTCTGTTTAGTGGATTTGAAAATAAAATATCATCAATGAAATCTCGACGATCCGGGACTAAATTGATCTCGGATAATCAAGATTGTACGTATCAGTAAATAACGTTGGAATATTTCAATTCAATTATGCTGCTCGTATTTGTCTATTTATTCGAGCATTCATCGGTATCATTCCTAGCACTTTTTCATCCCACAATTACGTGCGAGATATGAGAATAGATAAAGCAATGAGAATTGATGCTCAACGCACAATAAAGACTAGAAAAACCTGATAAGGAATATCCGATATCTGCTGGTATTTAACAGCCGAATGACGTTTTGTTACTCTTGCTCTATGCATGAAATGACAAACGAAAAATGAGATAAGAATATTAAATTATGATATCCAGCAAAAGAATAAAGAGGGAACGATCCACGAATAATTATGCAGTGGAATTGCCAACGTCGCCACTGACTCATGAAACGAATGAGAATAATTCTCGGTGTATCATGATCCGGCCAGATACATAAGAATACATTTATAACGTGTTTATGTTTTCCACGTGCCACGTGCCACGTTCCAATTGATTCAAGAGGCTCCATCAATGACTGACTCTTTTTTTAGCTGTTCCACTTATAAACAAAAAAGTATCGAAATATCTGAATTTTTTCATCAGTTTGTCATTCGTTTTGTTTTTGTTTTTTTTTTTTTATTTAAATTGAATCCTATATTTGGGTTGATCCAGGGCTTCGTAATATTGATATTGTACGATTAAAACTTCGTTAGCATTGAGCCAAAATATGAATTAGAATCGTCAGAGAGCAGAATCCACCTGGAATATTTATTTTCGAAAAAAATAAAATTTACGTTGCAAAAAAAGCTGATGAATTTTAACAACAAAGATAGAGGCCCTCGTTGATTTTTGGTGAGTCGTGATCGACAATATTTCTCCACAATATTGATATTGTACGATTAAAACTTGGTCAGCATTGAGCCAAAATATGAATAAGAATCGTCAGTGAGCAGAATCCACCTGGAATATTTATTCTCGAAAAAAAAAAAAATTTACGTTGCAAAAAACGCTGATGAATTTTAACAACAAAGATAGAGGCCCTCGTTGATTTTTGGTGAGTCGTGATCGACAATATTTCTCCACAATATTGATATTGTACTATTAAAACTTGGTCAGCATTGAGCCAAAATATGAATAAGAATCGTCAGTGAGCAGAATCCACCTGGAATATTTATTCTCGAAAAAAAAAAAAATTTACGTTGCAAAAAACGCTGATGAATTTTAACAACAAAGATGGAGGTCCTCGTTGATTTCGGGTGAGTCGTGATCGACTTGGGAAATATTGGATATTTATAAAGCGTCTGTGAGCTCATCCATGAGACCGGACACACATTTGTACTTAATAATTATGTACATATGTGTGCAGCTGTACACTGCTATTTCCTCTGGCAATAAAAAAATAAGAGTCGCGAGGTCAGCTAAATAGTAATTGACTCTGGCGAGATCCGACGAATGATGGAGCCTGTCATTAGAGCAAAGTCTATAATTGATCACACGCAGACACAACGATGCGTATAAATATATATATATATATATATATATACATATATATATACGCATATATATATATATGTATATATATATAAACAACACGATTTTCTGCGTACATTTACAAAAAGACTGCAAATCACGTTTTATCCTTCTTGAGGTCGAATGACTGTTGTCGAGCGACTCACAATTTATATACCTCGATATTGGCCAGTCTCTTAATCACTCGAAATTAAATAAAAAATATAAAAATTAAATAAAATATCGACCAGAATTTAAAAAAAAAAGAAAATAAAATTATGAGACGACTCTCTGCTCGTTTTAGACGTTTTTTTTTTCCTCAGGTGTCGAAATAGATAATATACATATATATATATAAATCGTCCGTTATTGTACGAAACACGCACATCTCGTATCAATGTCATATCAGAAGAGTATTAGATGAGATAAGATTTTTGTTGTCTTATAATAGTGGTCCAAAATGGACGAGGAATTTCGGTGCGGGGCAGAGAAAATAAAGAGCCAAAAGAGAGAGAGAGAGAGAGAGAGAGAGAGAGAGAGAGAGAGAGAGAGAGAGAGAGAGAGAGAGAGAGAGAGAGAGAGAGAGGGGTGGGGGGGAGAGAGAGAGAGAGAGAGAGAGAGAGAGAGAGAGTGAGAGAGAGAGGGGTGGGGGGAGAGAGAGAGAGAGAGAGAGAGAGAGAGAGAGAGAGTGAGAGAGAGAGGGGTGGGGGGGAGAGAGAGAGAGAGAGAGAGAGAGAGAGAGAGAGAGAGAGAGAGAGAGAGAGAGAGAGAGAGAGAGAGAGAGAGAGAGAGAGAGAGAGAGAGTGAGAGAGAGAGTGAGAGGGGGGGGGGGGGAAATATATGGAATAGAGTGGAGGTTGAACATTGTAGAAGCAAGAACAAGTTACAATGTATAAAAGCAATGAGTTTTTAGTTTCCGAGATCGTTCCAATCTCGCTTATGCTGTCGCGTAGCACCGAAAGACGAAAGAGATTTAAAAAAAAATTGATTTTCCTATAATCTGAAGTTTTACGAGTGCATTTTTATATTTTTAACATTTTAGTTTTTTTTTTTTTTTTTTTAAATTTTAATTTTTCTTTTTATCTTCACAAAAACGAAAATTTGTCAGACAAAATATGTCGGGTGACTCGACTTATTGTTACGAGGTGAGATAAAGGAACTCCGAATTTTTCATTCTCCCTTTTTTTTCGTATCCAGTTAAAAATTATTACTGACCAATTATTTGCCATTAACGTGTTTTATCGTTAATTTTTTTTTTTTTTACTCCATTATTTTGTCAGGGAAACGAAAATTTTTGTATCGAAAATGGAATTTTGAAAGGTCGCGAAGCGTCTTATCTCACGGAGCACACAAATTATGGAGAATTGATGCTCGAACGTTTGAGATCTCGGCCTGAATTCATTGGTCAGGCACGTGAGCTTTGTATTTTATAATAAAATAATAATAATAATAATAGTATATATATTATATATATATAATATAATAGTATATATATATATAATAGAATAATAATAATAATAATAATAGCAAATAAATTTTGTTACCTTGAATGAATTTTTTCATCAATTTGTTGCAATGGAATATTGCAGGTCGATGGTGTGACCGGGAGGGAAGAAACTTTTGCCGAAATGGCAAAAAAAAGTGTCAAGTGCGCCATGTGGCTAATAAAACAAAATGTTAAACCCGGTGACGTCATAGGTGTTTGTACTCACAATCAAATGAACATGTACGTTCCATGTATAGCCTCGTTGTACGTCGGAGCTGTATTTAATCCGTGGTGGGATGCTGGACTTACCGAAGGTAAAATTATTATAATTTTTTTATTATTAATCAAGAAAGTATCTAATGAAATAATTCGTCATGTCAAATTAGAAAGAAAATTAAATTAAATTAAATAAAAAGAGAACGAATTCGTGTGTTGTAAATTTTTTCGTGAAATTTACAACAGACGAAAATGCATTGAAATTATTTTTTAAAAAATATTAAATTGATTTCAATGATTTTTTTTTAATCGTCCATGAGGAATTTTAATAATTATAATAAATATTTTTGGCCGAATACAAAATATTCTTAATTCGCTCAAACGTCCGATACACAATGATAAAATTAAAATAAAACTTATTTACGTGCTAAATAACTTATTGCTAGTTCGTCAAGGGTGAGAGCGAGAGAGACATATTGTCTTTTTTTTAATATATATATTATATATTTAATATATATAGATATACATTGTTTTTTTTAACTCAAGTATTTTTCATTAGAATATTTTTTTATGACTTAATATGAAGCCAAATATTAATGAATTTATTATTATGTTAGTGACGATTTAATAATTAATTCATCATGAAAACAGATATGACTTTTTGTCAATGAAGCCTCAGCTAAAATGACACTTGAATTTTTGGCAAACTTCCGGGTCTCGATTCTTTAATAATAATAACAACGATAAAATTAAAATAAAACTTATTTACGTGCTGAATAATTTATTGTTAGTTCCTCAAGGGTGAAAGCGAGAGAGACAATAATATATATTTTCTTTTTTTTAACTCAAGTATTTTTCATTAGAATATTTTTTTATGACTTAATATGAAGCCAAATATTAATGAATTTATTATTATATTAGTGACGATTTAATAATTAATTCGTCATGAAAACAGATATGACTTTTTGTCAATGAAGCCTCAGCTAAAATGACACTTGAATTTTTGGCAAACTTCCGGGTCTCGATTCTTTAATAATAATAACAACGATAAAATTAAAATAAAACTTATTTACGTGCTGAATAACTTATTGTTAGTTCCTCAAGGGTGAGAGCGAGAGAGACAAGAATATATATTGTTTTTTTTAACTCAAGTATTTTTCATTAGAATATTTTTTTATGACTTAACATGAAGCCAAATATTAATGAATTTATTATTATATTAGTGACGATTTAATAATTAATTCGTCATGAAAACAGATATGACGAGATACTTTCTCAATCTGACAAAGCCCAAAGTGCTTTTTGTCAATGAAGCCTCAGCTAAAATGATACTTGAAGTAGCTAAAGAAATTGGCATGGATTTGAAAATCGTAATTTTTGGCAAACTTCCGGGTTTCGATTCACTAAACGATATTCTCGAGTCGAAACATAATGATGACGATGATAAACTCGTGTCTGAATTTCAATGTGTGAAATTATCAAGCGTCGATGATCCTGCATATATCGTATACACGTCTGGATCGACTGGTCTACCCAAGGGTGCATTACACTCGCACAAATCATTATTTGGTAATTTATATCTTGCGGTTAATCTTGGTGCGATGGATTGTGTCGTGACGACAATGATTTTTTCATCGCTCTCGTGGATTACCGGAATTCTTATGTTGCTTCGAGGAATCGTTGGCTACGAGATGAGAGTTATTCCTCCTGAATTCACAGAGGAAATTGGCTGTCAGCTCATCGAAAAGTTCCAGGTAGGCAAGTTTAATCGTCACGTTTTTTTTTTTTAACAGTTCGTTCTCGATGACGTTGATTGATAAAATAAATAAAAAATAAATTTAAAAAATTTAAATTTAAAAATAATTTTAATGATACTAAACTTAATTTTTTTCCAAAATTAATTAAAGGTATTTATTGTACAAAGTTCAAAATATATTGACAATTTTTTAAGGGTTTTTAGAACTACTAAAAAAAAAGGAAGGGGGAAAAAAATCGTCAACTCGAAAGATCCATTTTTGAATGGATCAGGTGAATTTTTTAATATTTGTTTTGTCAAAGGGTTAATATCAACTCGTGTATTAACCGCGAGGGTCAAGTTGGTCAAGTCAAGTCACGGTTTTTTTTTTAACAGTTCGTTCTCGATGTCGTTGATTAATAAAATATATTTAAAAAATCGTCAATTATGAGGTAAAAAATAAATTTAAAAAATTTAAATTTAAAAATAATTTTAATGATACTAAACTCAATTTTTTTCCAAAATTAATTAAAAGTATTTATTGTACAAAGTTCAAAATATATTAACAATTTTTTAGGGGTTTTTAGAACTACTAAAAAAAAAAGGAAGGGGGAAAATATCGTCAACTCGAAAGATCCATTTTTGAATGGATCATTTGCCTTTTTTCATATTTGTTTTGTCAAAGGGTTAATATCAACTCGTGTACTAACCGCGAGGGTCAAGTTGACTCGCATTGCTATATTAATATAATAATTAATAGCATATGAACGCAACGAACAATCATCTCACGAGACTCGTGAATTTCCGAACGTCTTGGAATTCACGATGCATGTCTGACCATAATTGAAGGAAATTTCAACAAACGTGCGAAATTTTTCACTTCATCATCTCCAGGTCAAATGGATGCTGATGGGACCGAGCATGGCGTTCAGATTACAAAAATCACCATCAATATCAAAGTATGATTTGTCCTCGCTGAAATTCATTCTAATTGGTGGAGCTGTTTTGAAAAAAGAAACCCAGGAAGCTATGACTGAAAGTTTTCCTGTGAGCAACATTTTACAAACCTATGGTCAGCAGTAAAATAAAACAAAATATTTTTACACTCACGCAAAAGAGATAATATGACAATAGTGTATGAAACTTCGAAGTATGAAAATTCAAAGTATACAAAATCTGTCTTATTAGACTGAAACATATTTAATGGGAATACTTTGAAAATTCATTATGAACAGATTAGAGATATATTTTGAGAATACAATTTTGGGCCTTTTTGACAAAAATCTGAGATTAAAAGTTTCGTTATTTCAAAAAATTTACAAAGCACGGTTTGTAAATTTTACTTTTCTCAATTAATCAAACTTTCAACCCCAAATTTTAATCAACTCCAGCAAATTTTCCACTCAAAAAATACCCCTATGTGTTTTTTTATTTATTTATGATTTTTTGAAATATTAATGAACTACATCTGAGTGAAATATGACAAAAAACATTTCAATATTTAATAATCCATCAACACTATTTTTATAATATCTTTTATGTCCGGGTAATGAATCATTTATTGGGATTTTTTATTTTAAGACGAAAAAAAAAATCATGATTCTATTTCCCACTTGAAGGTTCGAGCGAATTGGGCGGTATTGGTCTCCAACAACCACCAGATTTCAAGCCTGGCTCTTGCGGACAAGTGGTCAAAAATCTCATGATGAAAGTCATCGATCCCGAGAATGGAAGAATTTTGGGACCCAATGAAACTGGCGAGGCTTGTTTCAAGTCTCCTTTCATGCTAACTTGTTACTATAATAATCCCGAGGTAACGAGCAAGACCATCGATTCAGACGGTACGAAAAAGCACGAAAAATCTTGACAGTTCTCTTTTAACAATGAAATTAAATCTAAAAATTGAATTATTTCATTGAAATGAAGAAAGAAAAAATTATTATTATTTACCCTTTCTGTATAAATATGGGTCTTTCGTTTCTGGTCGATTCAATTTATCTCCCCAATTATTGATTATTCTTCGATAATTAAATGATACTAAACTTGATTTTTTTGCAAAATGAAGTAAAGGAATTTATTCTACAAAGTTCAAAGTATATTGAAAAATTTTTAGGGATTTTTAGAACGACTTTGAATAAAGGAAAAAGTGGTCAAACTTGAAAGACCCATTTTTGTATGGATCATTTGTTGTTTTTTTACATGGTATCGAAAGGGTTAAACCTTTTTTTACAAACATTAATTTTTCGTGTCCGGTCGATTCAATTTATCTCCCCAATTATTGATTATTCTTCGATAATTAAATGATACTAAACTTGATTTTTTTGCAAAATGAAGTAAAGGCATTTATTCTACAAAATTCAAAGTATATTGAAAAATTTTTAGGGATTTTTAGAACGACTTTGAATAAAGGAAAAAGTGGTCAAACTTGAAAGACCCATTTTTGTATGGATCATTTGTTGTTTTTTTACATGGTATCGAAAGGGTTAAACCTTTTTTTACAAACATTAATTTTTCGTGTCCGGTCGATTCAATTTATATCCCCAATTATTGATTATTCTTCGATAATTAAATGATACTAAACTTGATTTTTTTGCAAAATGAAGTAAAGGCATTTATTCTACAAAATTCAAAGTATATTGAAAAATTTTTAGGGATTTTTAGAATGACTTTGAATAGGGGAATAAGTGGTCAAACATGAAAGACCCATTTTTGTATGGATCAGGGGTCGTTTTTCACATGGTATGGAAAGGTTAACCCTTTTGGTACAACCATCGTTTTTGGTCGATTCAATTTATCTCCCCAATTATTGATTACTCTTCGATAATTAAATGATACTAAACTTGATTTTTTTGCAAAATGAAGTAAAGGAATTTATTCTACAAAGTTCAAAGTATATTGAAAAATTTTTAGGGATTTTTAGAACGACTTTGAATAGGGGAATAAGTGGTCAAACTTGAAAGACCCATTTTTGTATGGATCAGGGGTCGTCTTTCACATGGTATGGAAAGGTTAACCCTTTTGGTACAACCATCGTTTTTGGTCGATTCAATTCATCTCCCCAATTATTGATTACTCTTCGATAATTAAATGATACTAAACTTGATTTTTTTGCAAAATGAAGTAAAGGAATTTATTCTACAAAGTTCAAAGTATATTGAAAAAATTTTAGGGATTTTTAGAACGATTTAATTTTTGTATGAATCTGGGGTAGTTTTTCACATGGTATGGAAAGGGTTAATAATGGGGAAAACAATGTGATACGATTTGTATTAAATTTTAGGCTGGCTTCACACTGGTGATCTTGTACATTACGACGAGGAGGGACACGTTTGCGTATCCGATAGAATTAAAGAATTGATAAAGTACAGAGGTCATCAGGTGTCACCTACCATGATCGAACAAATGCTTCAAACTCATCCAGAAATACGCGAAATCGCCGTTGTCCCTATGCCTCACGACATTGATGACGAAATTCCGATCGCTTTCGTAGTCAAGACACCAAGTTCCAAAGTAAGTTTACGATAAATTTAACTTATGCGGAGCTAATAATTCTTTAACTCAGTCAGGGATTCACAGATAAATAGGTACGAGGACGTTAAAGGCAGATTTAACTTTTGACGTTTATACGTTGAAAAATGGAAATTTAAATATTTATTTAGGGGTTTTTGCTAAATTAACGATTTATTATAAATCGAAAAGTCAAGTGTAATCGATGGCAATTTTCACACGATAAAGTCAAATAGAGAAAAGAGCAGCCAAGATTAGCTATATTGGATTTAAAATATAATTTCGAAAAAATAAATATGTGATATTGGATTTAAAATATAATTTCGAAAAAATAAATATGTGATATTGGATTTAAAATATAATTTCGAAAAAATAAATATGTGATATTGGATTTAAAATATAATTTCGAAAAAATAAATATGTGATATTGGATTTAAAATATAATTTCGAAAAAATAAATATGTGATATTGGAATTTAATTGGATTTACGAAGCTACAATTACGACTTGTTAATCTCTCGGCTGTTGAATATAGATTGAAGAATAAAGATATCGCGTGGGACTTTAGTTAGAATTGCCATAAAGAGGCAAAACAAAAAAAAATGCTGAGTGCGTTTTGTACACAGTCGAGGAGATTTTCCTCCTGTCCCCTCGACCAAGTCGACTTGATAGATTTTCTGTGAATTTAGCGAAAGTGCAACAGATTTAAAATTAAATATATAAAATTAAAAGAATAAAATATAAAGGAGCGAAAAATTACGACGTAAAAAAAATATAACGTGACTTGCAAAATAGCTGAAAAAAAAAAAAAAAAAAATTGATAACAAACCAATTGACCTCAATTTTCGCGAGAGATTAAATTTCACGTTATTACACACTTTTCAGATTTCATAACTCGTATATGGAATTCGAGTCGATTGTGTGAAAGATTGTATAATAAATCAAAGCGATAGGAGTGATAATAAAAAAATCCCCTTTTTTTTAAAACTCATATCGATTTTTTATACCACGATCTTTCGTAGAATCGATTCAATTCAATCGAGGAATTTAATGATTGGGCAACCACTTCCTCCTATAATTTTCATGAGCGATAATAATCACTAATTTCCCATGATGAGGAATTTTTTTTGTCATTCCATCGTTAATTTAATTTGTGTGTTAAATTTTATATAACAGATTCTGGTCACGATATCGTAAAATTGTAGCTTGTATCCTTTTGCATAATCACGCGTGGTCAATTAAAATAATTAATAGCTATATATAGAAGGAGTTTCATGAGATGACGTTTGAATGAAAAATCATTGAATCGTCTTGTGCGAAACATGTGCTCGTCACACTAATTGAATCGAGAATGACACTTACACATACAGCAAGAAAATTGCATTGATAAAATAGCACACTCGTTTTTTTTTCCATTATCGCAGATCACAAAAGAGGACCTTGAGAAAATGGTAGCTGATGCACTTCCGGATTACATGAAACTTCGGGGTGGAGTTATGTTTCTCGATGAATTGCCGCACATGGTATCGGGCAAAGTTGACAGAACACAATTGAAAAAATTGGCAAAATCCTATGCCCGTTGACAATTGAAAAAAAATCTATTTTTATCCAATTGTTTTTTTTCGACAAAAATCCATGTACATAATTTACAATTTTTTTAGACAGCCGATTCCTGTTTTTTTTTCAACCAAGTATCAAATTTAATTTATAATCCAGGGTGGATCGCACGTATCCTCCTCACTAGCTTATAGCAGGATATTGTATTATTATTATTATTAATATAAGCCACTGATTGACCAATTGCTATTGACAATATATTTCGCGAGCAAACATGACGATGAGAATAAAGCTGAAATATATTTAAGCACGTATATTCAAATATTATTTTATTGTGACTCAACACTTGATGTGATCATTGATCGTGACTTTACCTGACCTTGACTGCTGCGTAACACTCATAAGTTATCCCTCGATGGATTTTCATCATGACTCAACACTTGATGTGATCGTTGATCGTGACTTTACCTGACCTTGACTGCTGTGTAACACTCATAAGTTATCCCTCGATGGATTTTCATCATGACTCAACACTTGATGCGATCATTGTTCGTGGCTTTCCCTGTCCTTGACTGCTGTGTAACACTCATAAGTTATCCCTCGATGGATTTTCATCATGACTCAACACTTGATGTGATCGTTGATCGTGACTTTACCTGACCTTGACTGCTGTGTAACACTCATAAGTTATCCCTCGATGGATTTTCATCATGACTCAACACTTGATGCGATCATTGTTCGTGGCTTTCCCTGTCCTTGACTGCTGTGTAACACTCATAAGTTATCCCTCGATGGATTTTCATCATGACTCAACACTTGATGTGATCATTGATCGTGACTTTACCTGACCTTGACTGCTGTGTAACACTCATAAGTTATCCCTCGATGGATTTTCATAATGACTCAACACTTGATGTGATCATTGATCGTGGCTTTACCTGACCTTGACTGCTGTATAACACTCATAAGTTATCCCTCGATGGATTTTCATCATGACTCAACACTTGATGTGATCATTGATCGTGGCTTTCCCTGTCCTTGACTGCTGTGTAACACTCATAAGTTATCCCTCGATGGATTTTCATCATGACTCAACACTTGATGTGATCATTGATCGTGACTTTACCTGACCTTGACTGCTGTGTAACACTCATAAGTTATCCCTCGATGGATTTTCATCATGACTCAACACTTGATGTGATCATTGATCGTGACTTTACCTGACCTTGACTGCTGTGTAACACTCATAAGTTATCCCTCGATGGATTTTCATCATGACTCAACACTTCATGTGATCATTGATCGTGACTTTACCTGACCTTGACTGCTGTATAACACTCATAAGTTATCCCTCGATGGATATTCATCATGACTCAACACTTGATGTGATCATTGATCGTGGCTTTACCTGACCTTGACTGCTGTATAACACTCATAAGTTATCCCTCGATGGATTTTCACCAATTTTGTCTTGATTCACATACCTTGTGAGTATTTAAAATTGAATAAATTCATTTTTTATTTAAATCGAAATTATTATTTAGTCTAAACCATTTGATGGTTTTCCCTCCCCAATCGCAGGCCATCGGAGTTTTCGAAATGGCCTGGCAATAGTTTCTTATTATCATACTCATGTCTCCTTCCATCCAACAGGATTTTACTGCATTATGAGCAAAACTAATATATCGCATTGCCAGGGAGTCCAAATATTTAACCACTTAAGGCTACAAATTATGTTCATAAACTTAGGTCATGCTGACCCTATGTACTATTGCTCAATCCTCCCCCCACTCCATCGAGATAGATAAGAGTCAGAATGCACGATGGACGACTATATAACTGGTTACATGCACGATTCTTGCCTCGTCATCGTGTCGCTCATTTAATATTTTCAAGTCATCGACGTTGTCGTTGCACTTTGCGAGAGTTGCTCGAAATAAGGTCGATCAAAGTTGTCAATTAACAAACATTCACGAACTAGAATTACGAGGACGTTATTCCTCTCATTAGTTACGTCTAACTTTATTGTGCGAACAGAAACAAGTTTTAAATTAATTCAGAAGAAAAAAATTTAATTAAATTTATTCACACGAAAATGTCATCGACAAAAATGGCAACTTATAATTACAAGGTGAGAGAAAATAATTCAAGTTTTTCACACCCGAATTTATTACGAAACTTTGACTTCGAGATAATGGAGAAAAAAAAATTTATTATTGTTTTGATTGTATCTCATGATATATATAGAGCGCTGATGATTTTGTAATCGAGAATGGAATTATTAAAAGTAATATCACAAAGCCGACCATTATCATTAATCACAATAGCTATGGGGAAATGATTCTCGATCGTCTGAGAGCTGATCCAACATTCGTTGGCCAGGCATGTATTTTTTTTTTCTTCTATAGTGAAATAAATATATATATATATTTTTTTTAATCGAACGAACCTGTCAATTAAAAAATCTACAGGTTGACGGCGTGACTGGTAGGGAAGAAACATTTGGCGAAATGACAGAAAAAAGTGTCAAGTGTGCAATGTGGTTGAAAAAACAGAATGTCATGCCAGGTGACGTCATAGGAGTTTGTACTCACAATCAAATGGATATGTATATTCCGTGCTTAGCCGCATTTTACGTTGGTGCAATATGCAATGCTTGGTGGGACGTTGGACTTACCAAAGGTAAGAGAGAGATTTTTTATTTTGGGCCTTGGTCGTACCTTAAGGCCCAGGAAAATGGTGTAACTGATTATAACTTGTTGAAAATAAAAATTACAACAAAAAACATCTCATTAAATATAAAATAAAGCAGAGAAAGAAAAGAAAAAAACATCTCATCAAATAATATATAAAATCCTTGATAATCATAATATTTTTGTGAATGCATTCGAGTTAGGTAAAGATTCGTAGCATCGACGAAAAAATTTAATATATTTGAGAAAGAAAAGAGAAAGAAAAGAAAAAAACATCTCATGAAATAATATATAAAATCCTTGATAATCATAATATTTTTGTGAATGCATTCGAGTTAGGTAAAGATACGTAGCATCGACGAAAAAATTTAATATATTTGAGAAAGAAAAGAGAAAGAAAATAAAAAACATCTCATCAAATAATATATAAAATCCTTGATAATCATAATATTTTTGTGAATGCATTCGAGTTAGGTAAAGATACGTAGCATCGACGAAACAAATTAATATATTTGAGAAAGAAAAGAGAAAGAAAATAAAAAAACATCTCATAAAATAATATATAAAATCCTTGATAATCATAATATTTTTGTGAATGCATTCGAGTTAGGTAAAGGTTACGTAGCATCAACGAAAAAATTTAATATATTTAACGTAGTGAGTATGCCAGTTTTTAATATGATGTTAACCGAATTTTTATCTAGATAATGAACCTATCTAATTACCAGTAGTATACATGAGAGAGAGAGAGAGACTGAGGCAAAAACCATCCAACAATTTATGCAAACAGTCGATGATACTTTCACCATTATGTACGTATTTATTGATACAGAATTAGCGAAGCACTTCGTCACTTTGACAAGGCCAAAATTCGTCTTTGCCACTAGTGCCACAGCGACTATTGCACACGAAGCTGTCAAAGAAACTGGCACAGAATTGTGCAAAATCATCGTTTTTGGGGCAAAATCATCCATGAATCCAGAGCATCAGTCACTCGATGAAATTCTCCAATCTCAAAAAACAGAGGAGGCTGCCAATTTTCGTTGCACGAAATTATCAAGTTTAAATGATCCTGCTGTGATTATATACACCTCGGGAAGCTCCGGTCTTCCCAAGGGTGTTTTGTCCTCGAACAAATCACTCTTTTACAATGTCCATTGTTTTGCCAATACCTGTCCCGGTCCAGATGAGACTGTGACGTTGCTCTTTTCACCATTATCTTGGCTAACTGGCATATACTGCATGCTTAAAGGAGTCGTCGTACCCGAAAGAAAAATCATTTGTCCGGAATTTACGGAAGAAAAGTGCTTCCAGACTATCGAAAAGTTCAAGGCAAGTATGCACAATTTCTCTTTTTTTTTATTACTCAATAAACAAAATATACAATTTAATCGTTCCCAAATTTTTCGTGCCATCACGAATTATTAAACAATCCGATAAATGTTGCTCGATTTCTCTTTTTTTTTATTGCTGAATAAACAAAATATACAATTAAATCGTTCCCAAATTTTTCGTGCCATCACGAATTATTAAACAATTCGATAAATGTTGCTCGATTTCTCTTTTTTTTTATTGCTGAATAAACAAAATATATAATTAAATCGTTCCCAAATTTTTCGTGCCATCACGAATTATTAAACAATTCGATAAATGTTGCTCGATTTCTCTTTTTTTTATTGCTGAATAAACAAAATATACAATTAAATCGTTCCCAAATTTTTCGTGCTATCACGAATTATTAAACAATCCGATAAATGTTGCTCGATTTCTCTTTTTTTTTATTGCTGAATAAACAAAATATACAATTAAATCGTTCCCAAATTTTTCGTGCCATCACGAATTATTAAACAATTCGATAAATGTTGCTCGATTTCTCTTTTTTTTTATTGCTGAATAAACAAAATATACAATTTAATCGTTCCCAAATTTTTCGTGCCATCACGAATTATTAAACAATTCGATAAATGTTGTTCGATTTCTCTTTTTTTTTATTGCTGAATAAACAAAATATACAATTTAATCGTTCCCAAATTTTTCGTGCCATCACGAATTATTAAACAATTCGATAAATGTTGCTCGATTTCTCTTTTTTTTTATTGCTGAATAAACAAAATATACAATTAAATCGTTCCCAAATTTTTCGTGCCATCACGAATTATTAAACAATTCGATAAATGTTGCTCGATTTCTCTTTTTTTTTATTGCTGAATAAACAAAATATACAATTTAATCGTTCCCAAATTTTTCGTGCCATCACGAATTATTAAACAATTCGATAAATGTTGCTCGATTTCTCTTTTTTTTTATTGCTGAATAAACAAAATATACAATTAAATCGTTCCCAAATTTTTCGTGCCATCACGAATTATTAAACAATTCGATAAATGTTGCTCGATTTCTCTTTTTTTTTATTGCTGAATAAACAAAATATACAATTTAATCGTTCCCAAATTTTTCGTGCCATCACGAATTATTAAACAATTCGATAAATGTTGCTCGATTTCTCTTTTTTTTTATTGCTGAATAAACAAAATATACAATTTAATCGTTCCCAAATTTTTCGTGCCATCACGAATTATTAAACAATTCGATAAATGTTGTTCGATTTCTCTTTTTTTTTATTGCTGAATAAACAAAATATACAATTTAATCGTTCCCAAATTTTTCGTGCCATCACGAATTATTAAACAATTCGATAAATGTTGCTCGATTTCTCTTTTTTTTTATTGCTGAATAAACAAAATATACAATTAAATCGTTCCCAAATTTTTCGTGCCATCACGAATTATTAAACAATTCGATAAATGTTGCTCGATTTCTCTTTTTTTTTATTGCTGAATAAACAAAATATACAATTAAATCGTTCCCAAATTTTTCGTGCCATCACGAATTATTAAACAATTCGATAAATGTTGCTCGATTTCTCTTTTTTTTTATTACTGAATAAACAAAATATACAATTTATGCGTTCCCAAATTTTTCGTGCCATCACGAATTATTAAACAATTCGATAAATGTTGCTCGATTTCTCTTTTTTTTTATTGCTGAATAAACAAAATATACAATTTAATCGTTCCCAAATTTTTCGTCTCATCGCAAAATTTCGTGTTGAACGATTTTTTTTTTTAAATAATTCGTGCTTTATCGAAATATTGAGGACAATCGAAACCAAATGAAATTTTTATTCCATAATTATTATACGAATTTCGTGATAATTTAGGTTAATTGGATGGTGTTGGGAACGAGCATGGCTTTTAGACTCCAAAAATCTTTGGCAATATCGAATTACGATGTGTCTTCCTTGAAATCTTTATTCGTGGGTGGCGCTGCTTTGAAGGACCAGACCGAAAAGGCTCTTGCCAATCATTTTCCTCAAGCTGTCATTTGTCAAGCTTATGGTATAGAATATATGTCATCATAAATTTTTTTTGTTATTGTTGCATTTATTTTTTCGTGCTTGACCAATTTCACGTGTATTTTTCAAAGGTTCTACGGAATTGGGATGTACAGGGGTCAAGCAAACGCCTGATTACGTACCTGACTCGTGCGGCAGAATAATGGAAAATATGACGATGAAAATAATTAATCCAGAAACGGGCAATGCATTGAATCCAAATGAGATAGGCGAGGCTTGTTTCAAGTCTCCTTACAAGATGATCGGTTATTATGGGAATACCACAGCAACGAGAGAAGCTATCGATTCCGAAGGTAATAAAATGTGTATAGAGTAATTTTTCACTGAGCGAAAGGAATTTTTTCATGACAAAGCACCGTTCGATAAAATGTTTCTCTTCTCATATGATAATAAACGGACAATAACAATGGAAAGTTACAACGTTGATATCATATATATATATATATATATATATATTGATGCATAAATATGAAAATTTTTAGGTATAAATGCGGCACCTTTTAAAATCAATTGCCAGAGATAATATTTTGCGAGGTGTTTTTAGAGAACGAAACTTAATTTTACAAAGAGTGGAAGGAATTTTTTTTTCACACATATTGTGATTAAAAAATAAAATAAAAAATAAAATCATAATAATTTGACAGAAGAGACCAGTAATTTGAGAAAGTAGAGCATAATATATTGGGACAAATTCAGCCCCCATCCTCAGTTAAATTAAGTTTTCATCTCTAAAAATATCTCGCGAAAGGGCATCTCTGGCAATTGATTTTAAGAGGTGCCGCGTTTTTAGGTATAAATAATTAATGAGGCACCTCTTACAATTTTTTGTCAGCGTTCCCCTTTCATGAGAAGCTTTTTAAAGTATAAATCTATACTTTTTTATAATGGGAATTAAAAAAATAAAACCCCTGTTAAATCAAGTTTTGACCTCTAACAGTACCTCGCAAAAGGGCATCTCTAGCAATTGGATTTTAAGAGGTACCGCATTTTTAGGTATAAATGGCGAATGAGGCACCTCTTACAATTTTTTGTCAGCATTCCCCTTTCATGAGAAGCTTTTTAAAGTATAAATCTATACTTTTTTATAATGGGAATTAAAAAAATAAAACCCCTGTTAAATCAAGTTTTGACCTCTAACAGTACCTGGCAAAAGGGCATCTCTAGTAATTGGATTTTAAGAGGTACCACATTTTTAGGTATAAATGATGAATGAGGCACCTCTTACAATTTTTTGTCAGCGTTCCCCTTTCATGAGAAGCTTTTTAAAGTATAAATCTATACTTTTTTATAATGGGAATTAAAAAAATAAAACCCCTGTTAAATCAAGTTTTGACCTCTAACAGTACCTCGCAAAAGGGCATCTCTAGCAATTGGATTTTAAGAGGTACCGCATTTTTAGGTATAAATGACGAATGAGGCACCTCTTAAAATTTTTTGTCAGCGTTCCCCTTTCGTCAGAAGCTTTATAAAGTATAAATCTATACTTTTTTATTATGGGAATCGAAAAAAATATATATATATATAAAATTAAACACCCTGATATATGAATATAGGCTGGCTGCATACCGGAGATCTGATGTTTTACGACAAAGAGGGCAACATTTTCTTCGTAGATCGTTTGAAAGAGATGATCAAATACAGGGGAAATCACGTTTCACCGACGATGATTGAGCAACTTTTGCAAACTCATTCTGGAATCTGTGAGGTCGCTGTAGTTTCGATACCCCACGATATCGATGACGAGCATCCAATCGCTTTTGTCGAAAGGAGGCCAGAAGTCAAAGTGAGTAAAATGCCATAATATAGATATACTATATCGTACAATATCAACACTCTATACATATATACGATTATCTGCACATTTTACAATCATTTATATATTTTATTTTCATTGCTGCAGATTACGGAGGAAGAAATTGAGAAAATAGTGGCTGACGTATTGCCAGATAGCATGAAACTTCGGGGTGGTGTCAAGTTTATGAAGGAATTGCCTCACACGTCATCTGGCAAAATAGCCAGAATGACGCTGAAACAATTGGCAAAGTCTTATGCATGTTGATTATATTTCATGAAATATAATAAAAATCTATAGTGCGTTATATCCTTCGATGTAATGTAGAAATAAATTAGTAATACAATAATTTTACTCTTTTTTTTTTTCAATAATGGCATTATTTCCAAATTGATAAAAAATATCCTCCTGTATAAAAAAATCGAGTTTAAGATCGAATTTAAAAATTGAGAGAGATGACGATAAAAGATTGAAAGAGATATCAGAGAGGAGAGCTCATCGCGTATCGTTGTAACGTATCTCTGCATGTTACATCTCATGTGGTACCAATTTCCCCCACTTTTAGTGGGGAGCTGACCTGAAAGCACAACAAATTAAGTATTATTATTATTATTATTATTATTATTATTATTATTATTATTATTATTATTATTATTATTATTATTATTATTATTATTATTATTATTATTATTATTATTATTATATGCGTGGGCTGTGTGATAACGTAACATGCAATTAATGTGGACCATTTCATGTCAACCGACGAAAAGCATACGCAGTTGACTTGTATATCGAACTGGAATTTGTCGAAAAAGTTGGCACAAGAATGTGAATCAGAAATTAAATTTTTTTTTCGAGTCATTAAAATAATATTATCAGGCTAAAAATTATGATAATTTATTGTTTAATTACCTTGAGATTATTTTCTTATGGAATGATGATGTGGAGAGAATGGAGGTATGTGATAAAAATTCAATTGCACCTCATGAGATAAGACGCCCCCATCGCTCTAGAGAATATTGACATTTCCGTCTGTACAATCAAGATTGTTCTATATTATGATAATGAATTTTGCGATGGAAAATATTTTTCGATATCCAGAGATTAGATATAAATCCCAAGGTTATCGTTCAATCATCGAGAATTTATGGCAAAACTGTATTATACTTCTTTTTTATCAGCTCAAGCTCCTTGTGCGGAATTATCATTACAGATATTATGAGGAAAGTGATCGATCCTGCTGCTGGCAAAATTTTGGTTCATCTCGATGAACCAGGCTTGTTTTAATTCACCCTTCATAATAACTAGTCATCACAATAATCCCCAAACGAAAACGAGGAAAGCCATTAATTTCCAATATCTTGCACTGTACAAATTTGAATGTTTATTTCAATTTTTTTTATTTATTTTTAATTAGTGAAAAAAATTAATGAAACATCTCAATAATCCCAAAGCTACGAGAAAAGCCATCGATGACAAAGATCCTGCACTGTACAAATTTGAATGTTTATTTCAATTTTTTAAATTTATTTTTATATATTACTTTTATATATTTTTAATTAGTGAAAAAAATTAATGAAACATCTCAATAATCCCAAAGCTACGAGAAAAGCCATCGATGCCAAAGATCCTGCACTGTACA
This sequence comes from Dyspetes luteomarginatus, assembly GCA_963669185.1. Classification (NCBI taxonomy): domain Eukaryota; kingdom Metazoa; phylum Arthropoda; class Insecta; order Hymenoptera; family Ichneumonidae; genus Dyspetes; species Dyspetes luteomarginatus. Next base: position 14,482,666 of record OY769912.1, on the reverse strand, counting down.
AATTTGAATGTTTATTTCAATTTTATTTATTTATTTTTAATTAGTGAAAAAAATTAATGAAACATCTCAATAATCCCAAAGCTACGCGAAAAGCCATCGATGCCAAAGATCCTGCCCTGTATAAATTTGAATGTTTATTTCAATTTTATTTATTTATTTTTATATATTACTTTTATATATTTTTAATTAGTGAAAAAAAATAATGAAGCATCTCAATAATCCCAAAGCTGCGAGAAAAGCCATCGATGTCAAAGATCCTGCACTGTACAAATTTTGAGTTGACAATAGAAAAATTCTATTTTTATGCAATTTTTGTCCGACTAAGATCCATGTACATAATTTACAATTTTTTTTAGACAGCTGCTTCCTTTTTTTTCAAGGAAGTATCAAGGACTCTCTGAAAAGGACTTTCTGCCCTTATGGTACGTGACATTTGTTACACCCGACCAAAATATGGGGCAAAGGCATAATTAAAAGGAATAATAAATAGAAAAAGAGCTAGAGTACCAAACGAAAAAGCTTATAGATGATTCATCGATTCAAGAAACGAGAGATCCGAAGACAATGTTAATCCAACGGATTTCCGATCGAATAATTGTATCTCTTTTTCCTTCTCGGCTGATCAACTGCGTAAGACGGGAGATAGAATTTACCGAGTCATAAATAATTTATATATATATATATATATATATATATATATATATAAATTATTTATGACTCGGTAAATTCTATCTATATATATATATATTCTATATATATTCTATATATATTCTATATATATATATATATATATATATATATATAAATTATTTATGATTAAAATAATTATGTATATTATTTTATTTTTGGTAGGAAAGGTACCAATTGAAGTATACTTTGTACGTATATATACGTACACGTATATATACGTACAAAGTATACTTCAATTGGTACCTTTCCTACCACCTCTATCGAGCTTGATAAAAAATAAAATAATATACATCATGTTGACTTGATCAATAAGCACATATATATATAAAAGATAAACGTAACATACCCTCATAATTCTTTGAACTTCTCACGTCAATCGTTCGATTTTTTTATTGCAAAAACGAAAATTATTTTAAACAATATTTATTTTATTCTTCACACTTCTAATTTCTTCTTTAATTTGAGTATAGATTTTAAACGAAAATGTCAATTGATACGACTTACAGCTACAAGGTGACTTTGACTCACAATCAGCCATTTTCGAGATTAATTCATTTTATTTTTATTATTAATTGTTGAAAAACTCTCACAGGGTCCGGATGATTTTGTGATTGAAAATGGAATTATAAAAGGTACGGAGGAATTTTCTGTCCCGGAGCAAAGTAATTACGGAGAAAAGATCCTTGAGATTTTAAGGGCTAATCCTAAATTCGTTGGTCAGGTATGAATAATTTTTTTCATTTTTAAAAAATTTTCTTCGATATTTTCACAATTTTTTTGTTTTTTTTAATTTTTTGAACGAATCAAATGGATGGTAGATCGATGGTGCTACAGGAAGGAAGGAAACGTTCGCCGAAATGGCAGATAAAAGTATTAAGTGCGCGATGTGGTTAAAAAAACAAAATGTCAAGCCGGGTGACGTCATAGCAATTTGTACTCACAATCAAATGGACTTGTACGTGCCAATTTTTGCTTCGCTGTACATTGGAGCTGCATTTAATCCATGGTGGGACAATGGACTCACAAAAGGTAAATTCACAGATTAGCAATTTAATCGGACAAGAAAAAAAAAAATCTTTGATTGAAAAAATTAAGCAAAAAAAAAAAAAAAAAAATATTATCTTCACAAAAACATGTGGCAAAATTTTGAAAAATTTTACTCACTTATGAACTTTGTGTGTTTCAGAGGTCGCGAGACACTTTTTCACTTTGACGAGGCCAAAAATTTTATTCATCCACGAAGCTTCGTCTGCTGTCGCACTAGAAGTTGCCAATGAAATTGGCATCGAAATAAAATTTGTGATTTTTGGTAATTTGCCTGGTTTTGAGTCATTGAGTGAAATTCTTTCATCACAAAAAATCAACAGAAACAGGGAATCTTCGTGCCAATTTCGTTGCGAGAAATTAGGGAGTCTCGATTGTGCTGGTTTTATAATTTACACTTCAGGAACTACCGGACTACCAAAGGGTATCGTGACCTCGCATAAATCACTTTTTGGTAATTCGCCAAATTTTATAAAACTCGGTGAGTTGAAAGGAGAAGAGGTGAGATCTATTGGATTCTCATCCATCTCGTGGGGCTTGGGTGTCGCGTGCTTGCTCAGAGGGGTCGTTGCACCCGAAACGAGAATAATCTATCCGGAATTTAATGACCAAATGACACTCGAGCTCATTGATAAATTCAAGGTACGTTTCGAATATTACATTAAAAAAAAAAAACTCACGATTATTGATAAGATTAAAGAAAGTAATTTTTAGTATTGTCGAATATTCATTATAATTTTTTTTTTTTCTTTCATTCAAATTGTTTAGTGAAAAAAATTAATGAAACATCTCAATAATCCCAAAGCTAGGAGAAAAGCCATCGATGCCAAAGATCCTACACTGTACAAATTTGAATGTTTAATTCAATTTTTTTGATATATTTTTAATTAGAGAAAAAAATTAATGAAACATCTCAATAATCCCAAAGCTACGAGAAAAGCCATCGATGCCAAAGATCCTACACTGTACAAATTTGAATGTTTATTTCAATTTTTTTAATATATTTTTAATTAGTGAAGAAAATTAATGAAAAATCTCAATAATCCCAAAGCTACGAGAAAAGCCATCGATGCCAAAGATCCTACACTGTACAAATTTGAATGTTTAATTCAATTTTATTTATTTATTTTTAATTAGTGAAAAAAATTAATGAAAAATCTCAATAATCCCAAAGCTACGAGAAAAGCCATCGATGCCAAAGATCCTGCCCTGTATAAATTTGAATGTTTATTTCAATTTTTTTCGAAAAATCTTATGCCCGTTGACAATAGAAAAATTCTATTTTTATGCAATTTTTGTCCGACTAAAATCCATGTACATAATTTACAATCGAATATTATTTGAATATTACATTTAAAAAAAAAGACTCACGATTATTGATAAGATTAAAGAAAATATTTTTTACTATTGTTGAATATTTATCATAATAATTTTTTTTTTCTTTACTTCAAATCAATTATTGTTAATAATAATTTTTGATCAATTAATTAATGATTAATGAATTATTTATTCCTCGAATAAGATAAATCTGATGCACTTGTCACCGAGAATGGCTTTTAAGCTTCAAAAATCACCGGCTATATCGATCCACGATCTTTCATCCCTTAAACTATTTTGGATTAGTGGAGGAGTCATGAAAAAAGAGATGCAGGATGCAATTGCTGCGAGTTTTCCACGGGCCAATGTCTATCAGTCTTACGGTAGGATTATAATTTTTTTTTTTTTTTTTTTTTCATTCTACTTAATCCCATTATTATTATTGTTAAATCTGTGATAATTCAAAAAATCAAATTTACTCAAAGATTGATTGAAATTTTTTTATCAGGCTTAAAATAATTATCATTTATTGTTTTAATTACCTTGAGAATATTCTCTTTTTAAATGACGATGTGGGGAGGGTGGAGGTGTGACATGAAAATTCAATAGCACATCATGAGATAAAACGCACCAATCGCTCCACAGATCAAGGAGATTTCCGTCGTGATAATCGAAATTTATTATGATAATGAATTTTGCGATTGAATATATTTATCGATATCCAGAGATTAGATATAAATTCTCAAATCAATCATCGAGAATCTATGACAAAACTGGATTATTCTGCTTTTTTATTGGCTCAAGTTCCAACACACGAAATTTGCTGACAGTTCCGGGTCGTTGAGTGATGGTTTTTTTTTTTTCTTTTTTTCGATGAAGGTTCCTCGGAATTGGGTGGCGTGGCATTGCGACAGACACCCAGCTGCAAGCCAGGCTCTTGCGGAAAAATTGTCAAGGATATCATGATGAAAGTGATCGATCCTGCAACTGGCAGGATTTTGGGTCCCCTCGAGGCAGGCGAGGCTTGTTTCAAGTCACCCTTCATGATGACGGCTTATCTCAATAATCCTGAAGCTATGAGGAAAGCCATCGATCCCAAAGGTCTTGCACTGTACAAATTTCAATATTTTTTATTTATTTATTTATTAATTTTTAAGCTTTTCCATACCATGTCAAAAACAATACCTGATCCATACAAAAATGGGTCTTTCGAGTTGGCAAGTTTTTCTCCTTTCCTTTTTTTTTTAGTGGTTCTAAAAATCTCTAAAAATTTGTGAATATACTTTGAAGTTTGCAGAAAAAATATCTTTGATTCATTTTGTAAAAAAAATAATTTTAGTATCATTTAATTATCGAAGAATAATCAATAATTGGGGAGATAAATTGAATCGACCGGACACGAAAAATCCATGTTTGTAAAGAAAGATTTAACCCTTTCGATACCATGTAAAAAAACAGAAAATGATCCATACAAAAATGGGTCTTTCGAGTTTGAAGACTTTTTACCCTATTCAAAGTCGTTCTAAAAATCTCTAAAAATTTGTGAATATACTGTGAAGTTTACAGAAAAAATATCATTGCTTCATTTTGTAAAAAAAATAATTTTAGTATCATTTAATTATCGAAGAATAATCAATAATTGGGGAGATAAATTGAATCGACCGGACACGAAAAATCCATGTTTGTAAAGAAAGATTTAACCCTTTCCATACCATGTAAAAAAACAGCAAATGATCCATACAAAAATGGGTCTTTCGAGTTTGAAGACTTTTTACCCTACTCAAAGTCGTTCTAAAAATCTCTAAAAATTTGTGAATATACTTTGAAATTTGCAGAAAAAATATCTTTGATTCATTTTGTAAAAAAAAATAATTTTAGTATCATTTAATTATCGAAGAATAATCAATAATTGGGGAGATAAATTGAATCGGCTGGACACGAAAAATGTTCCATGGTCCATGTTGGTACAGAAAGGGTTAAATAGTAAAAAAAAAAAAAAATAGCATCGATACTCAATTATATGTTAAAATATATTTTATAACAGGCTGGCTGCACAGTGGTGACCTCGTGCACTATGACGAGGAGGGTTCCGTCATTGTCACCGATCGTGTATCGGAGATGATCAAGTACAAAGAACATCGCATTTCACCCGAGACGATCGAGCAATTGTTACAAATTCATCCGGCAGTTTGTGATGTAGCAGTCGTTGCGATATCCCATGATCAGGATGGGGAACAGCCATTCGCTTTTGTGACCAAAAAACCAGACACCGAAGTTGGTTTACTAATTTTAATTAATTTAATTAATTTAATTAATTTAATTCTCCATTATCAATCTGAGTCCTTTAAGGCACATTTTCAAATTAATTTCTTGAAATTCTCCTAAATGAAAAGCTTTTGTATAAAAAAAAAAACACTCAACATTTAATTTTGGCTGCTGATAGAAAATATTCTAAAAAATTTAAGAAGTTAACCAGAATTTTGGTTAATTTTTTAACAGCCTGAAACTTAAATAAACTGAAACGACCCAGATTGCTGACCGAGTCAGTAAAAATTAAGTTACTGTTGGAGGATTAAGATTTAATCATATTTTTATTTTTAATAAAAAAGCTTTTTTTGTCGTTGAATTTTTGACACAAAATGCAACGAGAAATATATAAATTTTTATCATCCAGATTACAAAAAAGGAACTCGAGAAATTTGTGGCCGATGCATTACCCGATCACATGAAACTTCGAGGTGGAATTAATTTTCTCGAGCCAATTCCTCGCTTACTCTCGGGCAAAGTCGCCAGAGCTGATCTCAAAAAAATGGCAAAGTCTTGCTCGCAAAGTCAACAGTAAAAAAGGAAAAACAACGTGGCAAATTTTTCGACGCAATACACGGAAATAAAAAATTTTCATTTGTTTGTTTGAAAAAAAAGATGCAACGATGTGGATGTGATAATAAAATATTTAAAATATTCAAGAGGTGTTGAATTTCTCGCTACATATTCAGCGCTGATATCAGATATAAATGAAAATATATTGATGACCTACGATAATAAATAAATGATAAAATCGCTTTACTAAGAAGCTTTATATCCTTTAAGCTGATGCAGAGATTGTAGAATACAATATTTTCCAAAAAATTACTATAAAAAATAAAATTAATAAAATTAATAAAATTAATAAAATTAATAAAATTAATAAAATTAATAAAATTAATAAAATTAATAAAATTAATAAAATTAATGAAATTAATAAATTTAATAAAATTAATAAAATTAATAAAATTAATAAAATTAATAAAATTAATAAAATTAATAAAATTAATAAAATTAATAAAATTAATAAAATTAATAAAATTAATAAAATTAATAAAATTAATAAAATTAATAAAATTAATAAAATTAATAAAATTAATAAAATTAATAAAATTAATAAAATTAATAAAATTAATAAAATTAATAAAATTAATAAAATTAATAAAATTAATAAAATTAATAAAATTAATAAATTTAATAAAATTAATAAATTTAATAAAAACATAAAAATAGCGATGACAATTAAAACAAAAAAACGTTCATTAGAGTAGAAAGAAAAACAGATAGACAGAGAGAGAGAGAGAGAGAGAGAGAGGGAGGATTGGAATAAGAATCAAAATTTACTAAAATAATAATATCTCACGTGAAAATTTTTATTCGATTAAAAAGTATTAAAAAAAAAGTAATCTTGTAGTAATGATAATCATTGGGTTTTTGGGATACCCCGAGCAGCTGCTTCCTTAAAAAGTCCAATGAGAGAATCGAGAGTCTCCTGTCCCGTAGGAATTATTTGATTGGCCGGAAGAAGAAATCCATATTTGCCTGTGTCACGAAGCTCATATGTGTAAGTGATCGGTATCTTGAAATTGGCCTTTACCCAGTCCAGAGAGCTTCCAGTAGCAACGTCTGTATTTTTATTTATTTTTGCGAATTTAAATTTGATAAATTTCGACATTCCATTGTAATAATAATAATAATAATAATGAGACGAAAATAAAATTGATGGTACTTACAAATTGTTTCTGCAATATTTCCCGTGACGTATTTCGTGCCGTATCTTTTCGCAAGTGCCTCGATAGTTTTCGTACCAATCGCGTACTGAATAAATAATCAAATTTATTTATTTATTTGACAATATAAATAAATAAATAAATAAATAATGAGAGAAGGATCACGAGATACTTACAAGCTCGTCATAATTATCGAGATGTTCAGTGGTGTGTCCATATGGGAAAAGAAGAAGCTGAGAATAGCTGTGAAAGGCGATATAGGCATAAAACTTGTCCGAAATGGATTTTATGTACTCGGAAAGAGTTTTGGTCTCGATGTCCGAAAATGGCGAAGTTCCGGCATAAGTCTCAGCACATGGTACACTGCTTGCTCCACCCTCTGATTTAATTTACACACCCCCCAAAAATAATATACAAAGACAATGATTAATAAATAAATAAAATCTCCATAAAGTGTGTCGAATAATTGATAATAAATAAATAAATAAAATTATTTAACATACGCATCCACTTGTAATTCCAATTACGATTTGGATCAGTTCCACGACAAAAAAGATTGTAAGGCTTTCTAGTTTTACGCCATAGACGATTCTAAGTCGTGAATAAATTTAAGAAATATAAATAAATAAATAAAAATTAATTAATCAAGCATTAAATATTTTGTTAATTTTTGATTTTTATTAAATTATTAACGAATTGAATTATCATAAAAATCTTACATTCGTATGAGTGTAAACAAAGCCATCAGGGTTAAATGAAGGAAAAATGTACCAATCGTTGCTCTCGGCGAGTTGTCTGATCTCGGGATCGTTACTTGTCAAAAATTCATTGAGAATATAAGTGACTGTTGCTGGTGTTATCCATTCACGTGCGTGAATTCCACCCTCGATAAATACACCAGGATTATTTTTTTTAAATGACAATTTAACACCCTTAATTTGTCGACCCTCGTAAGTTGTACCACCAATTATCGTTTGGACTTTGTCGGGATAAGTTTTTGCCATTCTGTCCAAATACTCATAAATTTCGTCGAGTGTGTGATAACTCGTCCAATCAAAAACAGCTTTGCCCTCTCTGCTGTAAAGAGGATTCTCGGTCTCCACCAAAGACTGAACGTTCTCGATGAAATTTTCATAAATTATTCCAGATGCTCTCATTAAATCGTGATATTCGTCAATTTTTTCAGGTCCAACCATCAAATCGATCGACTCATTTATATAACTCGGCCCTCTCCAAAATGAATACTGAAATTTTTTTTGCAATATTTCAACGATCGTTATTAAAGAACATTAATCTCGTTTGACTTAATCTTTGAAAATTTCTTCTTCTTAATTATATTTCATCGCCAATTTCCAGTTATTAATGAGAAATAAATTCTATTTTTTATTTAATAATAATTTATAAAAATTATATTGGAATATTGGATATATTGGAAATATATTGGATATATTGGAAATATTGGAAAATATAGTTAACACAAAAAAAAATCGGAACATAAAAAGCGTAGTTTTGTGTTAACTGTTAAAAAAAAAAAACTCATAGCTCTATTTACATCATAAAACTAATGAGAATAATTAATGAGAGAATTAATAAGAATAATTAATGAGAAATAAATTCTATTTTTTATTTAAATAATTCTGCATTAGATGCAGAATTAACAAGCAAATTAGAAAAAATAAAATTTTATAAATTATTATTAATAATAATTTATAAAATTTTATTTTTTCTAATATTGCTTGTTAATTCTGCATCTAATGCACTTGATTATTGCAGTACACATTTTTCTTTTTTTTAACAATCTCCACCAAACCAGCCACTTTTTTTTCGCCGATATATTGGAAAATATAATTCACCCAAAAAAAAAATCGGAACATAAAAAGCGTAGTTTTGTGTTAACTGTAAAAAAAAAATATCATAGATCTATTTATATCATAAAACTAATGATTTTTATCTAAAGTATGTAAATTTGGTTGAATTTTTTTTTTCGACAAAAACCTCTAATATTTAAATGCAAAAATTAACCAGAATCTTAGGGTACACATGTGAAAATGAAATATGGATAAAATGGTATCAAAACGACTTGATATTTTTTTTCAAATCAAAATGTCGTACTCTGAACATATATTATTTTTTAATTCGTAATTCGTGTGCGTAAAAAAATTACATTTTTTAGGTATAAGCAAACTGTATAAGGTAGAGAAAATATTTGTTTAAATAGAGAATCTTCTGAACAAATGAATAAAAAAATTTAAAATAATTCACAAAAAGTCCCTTCATCAATTGCTAGAAAGTAGCAAAGTTAAAAAAAAAAAAGAAAACAAATGGCTGATTTTATAGGAAATACTTAATTTATCAATAATCTAAATATCTAAACTCACCTCGGTGTCGCGAAAATCACCGAATTGTTTCAAAAAATTAATTTGTCCCTCATTGGTAGGAACGATCCTGAAGACTTTGTAATTTTCGTAGCTTCTCTTCTGCTGGCTGGCAGCCAGGGCGAGCAACGCCAATGGAATAATAATAAATTTGAGCATGATGATGATGCAGCTGGAACGAGAGTTCGATTCAGACTGAGCAAAATTTCTTCCATTCTCGTCGATTAAAATACAAATCGGTTAAAAGGATCGCGTGCGAAAGTAGGAAGACATTTTTTATTATTTTTCAATGTTAACAATAGAAAGAACAATTTTCACAATGCAAGAAATAAAAAAGAAGAAAAAAAAAAAAATCACTATATACGAACACATTCGAGACAATTGGCACGTGCGAAATAGGTTTTTAACGTGTGATATTAATTGTTAGCTGACTTACCCGTTACCGTTTATGGCTCAAGTAGACAATATGCCCGGATCTCATTCACATCTCGACTATTTATTCGTTCACTCGTCTCCCACATCGTCCATATGAGTTTTCTCGTTTTTTTTAAATATCATTATTGTTATTATTATTTTTCATCTTTATGTCTCACTCGAGTCTTGAGATTATGATGATAAATGGCCATTGCAAGTTTTCCTATCTAGTCCATCGATGCATTAATGCTAGTTATGAAAAAAGAAAATCAGAGAAAAAGAGAGAGAGAGAGAGAGATAAAGAGCATGCAGGCGATTATTAGAGTGCAAGCCTCAAGTTTTATCACAATCAAAACGAGATGTTTGTAAAAAGAAGGAACAAAAAAATTCGTTATATAGTTTTTTCGAGATTTTGTGTTCGATACAATCGGGAAAAAAATTGATACGAGCATGCGAGATAATCGTCGATAGTTATTAGGATGAGATAACAGAGAGGGAATGAAAATCTCGAGCTGTTGAGAAATTGTCATAGACGCGAGAAAAAAAAACTTTATTTATCGATTTTGTCACAAAATGTTGAACTCATTTTTTTTTTTTTTTACCCGTCAATTAATTCGTGATAATTGCGAAATAATATATGTGAGCAATTCATTTAAATTCTCTTACAACTGAGTTGAAAAAAAAAAAAAAGTCATGTGCCCTCCTATCGCTTGAGGCTTGGTGATGAGCACGCATACTTATGGGCAGGTAAGCATATATATATATATATATATATATATAGAGGCAACTCAGAGGGTCGTTAAAGTGTCGACGCACGTAAGTGGAGCACCTCGTCGCGTACATATGAGATTAGATAAAGAAAAATGGGAAAAAGATTTGAAAAACTTGTTTGACTCGATTTATTAGAAAAAAAAAAAAATCGTATTTTTATTTTGTACAAAAAGAATATCAATTGTCATATTGGTGATATTGAAATTCATGATTGGCATTTTCCAATTTGTTTGCAAATGTTTCGGATAAAAAACTTAAAAAATGGGAAAAAGATTTGAAAAAGTTGTTTGTCTCGATTTATTATAGAAAAAAAAATCGTAACTTTATTTTGTACAAAAAGAATATCAATTGTCATATTGGTGATATCGAAATTCATGATTGGCATTTTCCAATTTGTTTGCAAATGTTTCGGATAAAAAACTTAAAAAAATGAAATATTCAAGATTTTTGACGCTTTTATGGTTTTTTTGGAATGCCACGAGCAGCGGCTTCCTTGAAAAGTGCAACGAGCGAATCGAGGGTTTCCTCGCCCGTTGGAATGATTTGATCGGCCGGAAGAAGGAAACCGTATCTGCCTTTGTCACGAAGCTCGTACGTGTAGACCAAAGGAATTTTGAAGGTACCTTTGACCCAATCCATTGAACCTCCAGACGCGATGTCTGAATAATAATTTGATTTTTTTTAAATATAATACGAATGATATTAAATTGTTAACAAACAAATAAGATAAATTTCATATTCTCTTGTTTATACTCACAAATTGTTTCAGCAACATTTCCAGTCACGTAGCTGGTGCCGTATCTCTTTGCGAGGGCTTCGATAGTTTTTTTGCCGATAGCGAGCTAAAAAAAAATCCACATAATTCATTATTAATCTCGATTAAATTTCTTGCCAATAATCAATAAACAATGGAATCTTTAATATTTTTCTTAAAAATCTGTAAACTCGTCGTTTGAGTTTCGTTTTAAATTTATATTTAAACAATAAATAACAGCCAACAATAAATTATTAATCTCGATTAAATTTTTTTCCCGATAATCAATTCTTTGATCGATGGAATTTTTAAATTTATTTTTTGTTAAAAACGTACCAGCTCATCGTTTAAGTTTCTTTTTAAATTTACATTTAAACAATAAATAACAGCCAACAATAAATTATTAATTGATGAAATTTTTAAAATTATTTTTTGTTAAAAACGTACCAGCTTATCGTTTGAGTTTGTTTTTGAATTTACATTTAAACAATAAATAACAGCCAACAATAAATTATTAATCTCGATTAAATTTCTTCCCGATAATCAATTGTTTGAACGATGGAATTTTTAAAATTATTTTTTGTTAAAAACGTACCAGCTCATCGTTTAAGTTTCTTTTTAAATTTACATTTAAACAATAAATAACAGCCAACAATAAATTATTAATCTCTAAATTATTAATTGATGAAATTTCTAAAATTATTTTTTGTTAAAAACGTACCAGCTCATCGTTTGAGTTTCTTTTTAAATTTACATTTAAACAATAAATAACAGCCAACAATAAATTATTAATCTCTAAATTATTAATTGATGAAATTTTTAAAATTATTTTTTGTTAAAAATGTACCACCTCATCGTTTGAGTTTGGTTTTAAATTTACATTTAAACAATAAATAACAGCCAACAATAAATTATTAATCTCTAAATTATTAATTGATGAAATTTCTAAAATTATTTTTTGTTAAAAACGTACCAGCTCATCGTTTGAGTTTCGTTTTGAATTTACATTTAAACAATAAATAACAGCCAACAATAAATTATTAATCTCTAAATTATTAATTGATGAAATTTCTAAAATTATTTTTTGTTAAAAACGTACCAGCTCATCGTTTGAGTTTCGTTTTGAATTTACATTTAAACAATAAATAACAGCCAACAATAAATTATTAATCTCTAAATTATTAATTGATGAAATTTTTAAAATTATTTTTTGTTAAAAATGTACCACCTCATCGTTTGAGTTTGGTTTTAAATTTACATTTAAACAATAAATAACAGCCAACAATAAATTATTAATCTCTAAATTATTAATTGATGAAATTTTAAAAATTATTTTTTGTTAAAAACGTACGATCTCATCGTGATTATCGAGATGGTCCGTGGTGTGCCCGTAAGGGAAGAGAAGAAGCTGCGAAAAACTGTGGAAAGAGATGTAAGCGTAGATCTTGTCGGAAATCGAAGTTATGTATTCAGAAAGAGATTTTGTCTCGATTTCGGAGAAGGCTGATGGTCCAGCGTATGTTTCGGTACAGGGCTGATTGCTCGCTCCACCCTCTGATTGAAAAATCAATGAATAATTTCAAATTTTAATTAATAATTAATTTTAATTACAATTTTAATTATATGTTAAGAATAATAAAATTTTTATAACAGGATTATTGTATAATTATATACAAACGTACGCATCCATTTGTAGCCCCAGTTGCGATTGGGGTCTGCACCCTTGCAGATACCATAGGGTGCTCTCGTCTTTCGCCATAGACGATTCTAAAAAAAAACATGTACGAATGGAAAATGTACTCTCTGATTGTGAGTAAAAAAGTATATATATATATTCTTTTTTACATGTAAATATATATATATATTCTTTTTTACATGTAAATATATATATATATTCTTTTTTACATGTAAATATATATATATATTCTTTTTTACATGTAAATATATATATATATATTCTTTTTTACATGTAAATATATATATATATTCTTTTTTACATGTAAATATATATATATATTCTTTTTTACATATAAATAAATATATATATTCTTTTTTACATATAAATATATATATATATACATATATATGTATGAGATATATATATGTGTCACGTTATATTCATTAAAACTTACATTCGTATGAGTGTAAACAAAGCCATCAGGGTTGAATGAAGGAAAAATATACCAATCGTTGCTCTCGGCGAGTTGTCTGATCTCGGGATCGTTACTTGTCAAAAATTCATTGAGAATATAAGTGACTGTTGCCGGTGAAATCCATTCACGTGCGTGAATTCCACCCTCGATGAATACACCAGGATTATTTTTCTTAAATGACAATTTAACACCCTTAATTTGTCGACCCTCGTAAGTTTTGCCACCAATTATCGTTTCGACTTTGTCGGGGTAAGTTTTTGCCAACGTGTCCAAATATTCATAAATCTCATCGAGTGTGTGATAACTCTTCCAATCAAAATCCGCCTTAGCACCGTTTCTCAAACGTGCCAGAGGATTTTCATCGTCAATGAGACTTTGAACGTTGTCGATGAATGGCTCGTAAGATATTTCGGTTCCTTGCATCAACCTCTCAAATTCACCAATGTTCTCTGGTCCTACCATCAAATGCGCTGGTACATTTTTATAAGTTGGACCGTTCCAAAAACCATACTGAAAAAAAAAAACAACCAAATTAGTTATAATATTTGAAAATTATCGTTATATATATATATTATTTATTTTCTTGGTTTATTTTATTTTTATCAATTTTTTTTGATATATATACATAATTTTAATTTTCTTCTTGTTGCTCTTTGTTTTTTTTTTTTACCTCGTTGGAATTTTCGGAAAGTCGGTGCAAAAATAATGTCTGCTCCTCGGTCGTCGGAGTCACTCTGAAGACTTTGTAGTTCTCGTAACTTTTCTTCTCCCCAACCACGAGGGCGACAAGCGCCAAGGCAATTGTCAATTTCAACATAATTTCGCTGCAACAATAATTGTAAAATTTTTTTTTTTTTTGTCGTACGCACGTATAATTAAAAAAAATATATATAAATTTATATATAATATAATATAATAATATAATATAATAATATAATAATATAATATAATAATATAATAATATAATAATATAATATAATATTTATATTTATATATAATATATAAATTTTCAAAAATTTATATATAGTCAAATGATAAAAAGTCAAAGGATAAAAAATAAGAACATAAAGTGCGCCGATTATTGCATAACTCGTAAGATACGAACAGAGTGAGAGAGAGAGAGAGACTTACCCTTTTGCGTAAATGGCAAACGTTGACTGTCGTCTATCAAGTGTCAACCCATTTATATATTCACCGTGCACTCCACCTGCTCCACCTCACTGATATCCCCAAATATCCACACGGGTATGTTTGGACAGCAGAAAAAAAAATATATATATTTGGCAGGCGATTAAAGACAAAATCTCACGATTTCGATTGATTAAGCATCGAGATAAATACAAATTTAATACGTCTCGTGGACATATTTTGTCGGATTTTCTCGTAATTTGTATAGATCAACAGGATATAATTGAAAATAATGCTTCTTTTTTATCTTTGGAATGTCATCTAATCATTTGCCACGTCGTCGAATCGATTACACAAAAGATAGAATGCCTTATCGACGAGACTTACGATGACATTATTATTTCGTCATAAAATAACGCGTTAATTTAAAAATATTACCAAAAAATCCGAGAGAAAAAAAAATCAGAATTTCAGCCATGACGTTGCATAGCAAATTGCAATTTATTTTTAATCCGATCGTCCATGTATATTTTAATAATAATAATAATCGTTAATTTAGAAATATTACCAAAAAATCTGATAGAAAAAAATTAGAATTTCAGCCATGACGTTGCATAGCAAATTGCAATTTATTTTTAATCCGATCGTCCATATATATTTTAATAATAATAATAATCATTAATTTAGAAATATTACCAGAAAATCTGAGAGAAAAAAATTAGAATTTCAGCCACGACGTTGCATAGCAAATTGCAATTTATTTTTAATCCGATCGTCCATGTATATTTTAATAATAATAATAATCGTTAATTTAAAAATATTACCAAAAAATCCGAGAGAAAAAAAAATCAGAATTTCAGCCATGACGTTGCATAGCAAATTGCAATTTATTTTTAATCCGATCGTCCATGTATATTTTAATAATAATAATAATCATTAATTTAGAAATATTACCAGAAAATCTGATAGAAAAAAATTAGAATTTCAGCCATGACGTTGCATAGCAAATTGCAACTTATTTTTAATCCGATCATCCATGTATATTTTAATAATAATAATAATCATTAATTTAGAAATATTACCAGAAAATCTGATAGAAAAAAATTAGAATTTCAGCCATGACGTTGCATAGCAAATTGCAATTTATTTTTAATCCGATCGTCCATGTATATTTTAATAATAATAATAATCATTAATTTAGAAATATTACCAGAAAATCTGAGAGAAAAAAAATAGAATTTCAGCCACGACGTTGCATAGCAAATTGCAATTTATTTTTAATCCGATCGTCCATGTATATTTTAATAATAATAATAATCGTTAATTTAAAAATATTACCAAAAAATCTGAGAGAAAAAAAAATCAGAATTTCAGCCATGACGTTGCATAGCAAATTGCAATTTATTTTTAATCCGATCGTCCATGTATATTTTAATAATAATAATAATCGTTAATTTAGAAATATTACCAAAAAATCTGATAGAAAAAAATTAGAATTTCAGCCATGACGTTGCATAGCAAATTGCAATTTATTTTTAATCCGATCGTCCATGTATATTTTAATAATAATAATAATCGTTAATTTAAAAATATTACCAAAAAATCTGAGAGAAAAAAAAATCAGAATTTCAGCCATGACGTTGCATAGCAAATTGCAATTTATTTTTAATCCGATCGTCCATGTATATTTTAATAATAATAATAATCGTTAATTTAGAAATATTACCAAAAAATCTGATAGAAAAAAATTAGAATTTCAGCCATGACGTTGCATAGCAAATTGCAATTTATTTTTAATCCGATCGTCCATGTATATTTTAATAATAATAATAATCGTTAATTTAGAAATATTACCAGAAAATCTGATAGAAAAAAATTAGAATTTCAGCCACGACGTTGCATCACAAATTGCAACTTATTTTTAATCCGATCATCCATGTATATTTTAATAATAATAATAATCGTTAATTTAGAAATATTACCAAAAAATCTAATAGAAAAAAATTAGAATTTCAGCCATGATGTTGCATAGCAAATTGCAATTTATTTTTAATCCGATCATCCATGTACGTCCTTATATTAAATATATGAACAATCGAAGAATTGGAGGAAAGTAAAACAAGTCCTTTTAAATATAAAAATAAAAAAAGCACATTAATGAACGCGTGGGATTTCTTCCGGAAGGTTACAAAGGATTGAAATATTAACAGAAGATTTTCCATCATATACCAAGTACATGGAAAACTTTAGCGTAACTGACCTCGTTATTTCTGAGATAAAAAGGAAATCTAGTAAGTGTGTCATAAGGTCATATATGGCTTAAGGGCTCATGTTTGAGATTGTTTTTTTTTTTTTTTGTAATTATGATGAGAATCGTGCCAAAATTTTCCACAATTAGCCTCGTAAAAAACCTCGTAATAAATTTAAAAATATAAAAAGCTTGTCGCGAAGTTGCACCAATTAAATTCACAGATTGCATCGCAGAAAAAACGCCTCGAAAAAAAAAAAAAAGCGTTGTATAAATAATCATAGGTCATGTTTGTCATAAATATTATGCTCGGGTTTTTCATAAATCACGATGATCTTTTGTACAACTTGGCTCGTGCACTTATCTGAAATTATTTGAGTGCCTCGTGCGACGATCTATTACGATAATACATGAGAGATTGTCTTTAGGTGTATATAGTATAAGTATATATAAATAAAATGTTGAAATAGATTTATAGATATATATATATATATATATATTATATTCACATATCTCATGTACCAATCTATAATAATATAGCAATATTTTTATAGGCTGATCATGTATACGACGTACGTGTGAAGGTAAATGAACGAGGAAGAGATTACTCATATCTGCAATCATGTCAAATAGAGTGGGATGAGATAAATTATGTGCCAGCCACGTATTTAATTATAATCGAATTATCGCGCATGTGCAGGGTTTTTCCACCAATTGATTATTAATTTTGATAAGCGAGCTATTTTTTATTTCGTTTGTTTCATCAATAATATTTAATTATTTGATCTTTTAGCAATAAATAAATTAAATTAGCAATAAAATTAATTTCATGTAATTGTCAAAATTATTATCAGATATGTCAAGTAAATTTAATCGTATATTTTATTGTCGAGACTCGATAAAATTGGGTCAGAGAAATATGCAGTCTTAAGGCGATATACTGTGCTCCGATGAGCGATAAAAAATTGCTTTCCACCTTTTCTTCGAAACTGTCAATAATTTGGACAAAAAGAAAATTGTTTTTTGTGCACAATTAACGAATTTATAAAAATACATTTGGCTATTTTTCATAATATTAGGGGTCTTGGAGAAAAAGTAGAGAAGGAGATTTGTTACTATCGGTCGGTATGTCACGTCACCTTAAGCATCGTTTTCACGTAAAATCATTTTTATTTCCACGCATTTTCTCAGTTCCAGTTGCATCATAAATATTCATATCACTTAATCGTAATAATAAATATTCATACACTTAATCGTAATAATAAATATTCATACACTTAATCGTAATTACTGGCAATAGAGGCACAAAAAACAGCGATCTTTTCATTATTAATATTTTTTTTTTAGCTGCATGGATAAGTGTACGACTGTTCATAAAGTAGAGAAATATAATATAAATATCGACGAACGAACAGAACGAAATTTCTACATCCACTTGCTGCTTTATCAGCAAACGGAAAGTTGAACACGATTAATTTTTTTATATCAGAGTGGTACATTTTTTGATAAGAGTTAGTACGAGTGATAAGAAATTTCATGATCATATATTTTTTATTCGTAAATATATTGCAATTAATTTATCATCTATTTTTTTTTGTTAAAATTTACCATAATACAATGAGTTAATTGTTTGCCTTTCCTCTCAATTATTTGCACAGTCAGTTGTAATATCAACATTAATTAATATTAATTAATTTCTACTGCACTATAAATTGATATACACGAATTTATGAATGCGAGCAATCATTCACAATTTTTTCAATTAATTTATCATCTATTTTTTTTTGTTAAAATTTACCATAATACAATGAGTTAATTGGTTGCCTTTCCTCTCAATTATTTGCACAGTCAGTTGTAATATCAATATTAATTAATATTAATTAAGTTCTACTGCACTATAAATTGATATACACGAATTTATAAATGCGAGCAATCATTCACCATTTTTTCAATTAATTTATCATCTATTTTTTTTTGTTAAAATTTACCATAATACAATGAGTTAATTGTTTGCCTTTCCTCTCAATTATTTGCACAGTCAGTTGTTATATCAACATTAATTAATATTAATTAAGTTCTACTGCACTATAAATTGATATACACGAATTTATGAATGCGAGCAATCATTCACAATTTTTTCAATTAATTTATCATCTATTTTTTTTTGTTAAAATTTACCATAATACAATGAGTTAATTGGTTGCCTTTCCTCTCAATTATTTGCACAGTCAGTTGTAATATCAATATTAATTAATATTAATTAAGTTCTACTGCACTATAAATTGATATACACGAATTTATAAATGCGAGCAATCATTCACCATTTTTTCAATTAATTTATCATCTATTTTTTTTTGTTAAAATTTACCATAATACAATGAGTTAATTGTTTGCCTTTCCTCTCAATTATTTGCACAGTCAGTTGTAATATCAACATTAATTAATATTAATTAAGTTCTACTGCACTATAAATTGATATACACGAATTTATAAATGCGAGCAATCATTCACCATTTTTTCAATTAATTTATCATCTATTTTTTTTTGTTAAAATTTACCATAATACAATGAGTTAATTGTTTGCCTTTCCTCTCAATTATTTGCACAGTCAGTTGTAATATCAACATTAATTAATATTAATTAAGTTCTACTGCACTATAAATTGATATACACGAATTTATAAATGCGAGCAATCATTCACAATTTTTTCAATTAATTTATCATCTATTTTTTTTTGTTAAAATTTACCATAATACAATGAGTTAATTGGTTGCCTTTCCTCTCAATTATTTGCACAGTCAGTTGTAATATCAATATTAATTAATATTAATTAAGTTCTACTGCACTATAAATTGATATACACGAATTTATAAATGCGAGCAATCATTCACCATTTTTTCAATTAATTTATCATCTATTTTTTTTTGTTAAAATTTACCATAATACAATGAGTTAATTGTTTGCCTTTCCTCTCAATTATTTGCACAGTCAGTTGTAATATCAACATTAATTAATATTAATTAAGTTCTACTGCACTATAAATTGATATACACGAATTTATAAATGCGAGCAATCATTCACCATTTTTTCAATTAATTTATCATCTATTTTTTTTTGTTAAAATTTACCATAATACAATGAGTTAATTGTTTGCCTTTCCTCTCAATTATTTGCACAGTCAGTTGTAATATCAACATTAATTAATATTAATTAAGTTCTACTGCACTATAAATTGATATACACGAATTTATAAATGCGAGCAATCATTCACAATTTTTTCAATTAATTTATCATCTATTTTTTTTTGTTAAAATTTACCATAATACAATGAGTTAATTGGTTGCCTTTCCTCTCAATTATTTGCACAGTCAGTTGTAATATCAATATTAATTAATATTAATTAAGTTCTACTGCACTATAAATTGATATACACGAATTTATAAATGCGAGCAATCATTCACCATTTTTTCAATTAATTTATCATCTATTTTTTTTTGTTAAAATTTACCATAATACAATGAGTTAATTGTTTGCCTTTCCTCTCAATTATTTGCACAGTCAGTTGTAATATCAACATTAATTAATATTAATTAAGTTCTACTGCACTATAAATTGATATACACGAATTTATACGTGGAGGTGGCATAATATCCAACTCTGATCTGTCATACACATTGTGTACGAGCTTTCTCGAATGTCCTTGAGAAATTATCATGATATAAAAAAGTATCAGCGATCCTTAATAGTGACTATAAAATCGTTATAAAGTGAGAGCAATCGCTCACCTATATAGAACGAAATCCTATAATTTAGATCGATCTCGTTCCTGCACAATATTTACAATTTCCCTACACTCTCTGACCCTGGACTATTTACGTCACGAAATGGTCAAGGACTTTTGCGAAATCTGTGGCTGATCATTTAACATTAATAAGATTTTTTTAAATCGGTTTATACTGATATGATCAAAGCCACTGACTCAATTTTTTCCAGCAGGGCCAATTCTGTCCACGAATTATAATTAAAAAATTATTAAATTACCCCAGTAAAATAATATAACTCGAAAAAAAAAAATAACTCGAAAATCTCCATTAAAAAACAGCCAGAAATTTATTTATTTACGCAATTCGCAATTTAATTAAAAATTGACAGTGAGTTTGGAGTTAATGAAAACAAAAAAACTCTTTGAGCCTTACATAATCGTCGAACGATGAAAAAGTTGACGATTCATCAATTTCAAAATGATTTTTTTTATTCGAGTTAAATTTAATTGAATCAAAGAATTTTTCTCGGTGTATCGATTCGAATTAATTAATTTTTTTGCTAAAATATTTTCTAATTGTTTTGGGTTAATAAAATAGTTAAGTATAACGAATGGGTAAAAATGAGAAAGTGCACAAAGAGAGAGAGAGAGAGAGGTGAGAAATATATAGACATAGAGGTAGACCTAATATACGCGGGGTAAGGTAAAATTGCCTTGAAGTAGACGAGAAGCACGTGTATCGATCGGGTGGAGGGCATTTGTTCCCCCACCAAGTGACTCGGGCGAGTGGCCCATACAGTGGAAATGGCTTTGACGATAGAGAGAACATTGAGG
The DNA here is from genome assembly GCA_963669185.1 of Dyspetes luteomarginatus. Lineage (NCBI taxonomy): Eukaryota > Metazoa > Arthropoda > Insecta > Hymenoptera > Ichneumonidae > Dyspetes > Dyspetes luteomarginatus. The sequence continues at coordinate 14,461,141 of OY769912.1, read as the reverse complement.
TGGCGAGCTTGGTGCTCGTACATTGGGTTAAACTGGCGAGGGATTTCGCGACGGCGCACTCGATGCACAATTCACGCTAGAACCTTTCAGTCGTGCTTCGCCAGCCGGCGATACCGGAGTCCTGAAAATTATTCGTCTTGTATTTTTTCCAAATATTCAATTATTTCATTTAATTAAAGTCTCAGCGATATTTTTTATATTTCCATCGATAAAATCATTTTTCTTTATCATC
>OY769912.1:14330909-14458409 GCA_963669185.1 Dyspetes luteomarginatus | reverse complement strand
GTCAAATGTGGCCACGGTGATAAAATTGCATTTTACTGGTAAGATGAAATAAAAAATAAATAAATAATTTAATAATACGAAATTGGACAATAATTAATTGACACGATTTTTGAACGATGAATTAAATTTTTGTGGCAATTTATTAATATTGGCCAGCAGCAAAAATCGAATGATTTTTTTTTTTTTCATTTCGAGCATGTAAAAAAAAATTTTTGTTTGCGTTTTGGCTCGTCTCGACGAAGCTTGTCTGTCCCTTGGACTCTGATTGTGCGTTAACGTCACATGAATAAATTTTCTTCCAAGGAGGAAAACTTAGCTTTGCTATTTTATTTGAACAATAGAATAATTCTGTCATAGAATTACATAACGGTCTGCGTCAGTTTTACAAAACATTTTTTTTTCCTTTTTTTTTTTATTCAAAATGACCGTATAAAATGGTGAGAATATGCTGATTGTTTTTCGTCTACAAGTTGACGAATGACAAAATGCTAAATAAAACTTTTTGTTATTTTAGCATTTAATTCGAACGATCGATGGTTATGAAAAATTAATCAAATTAATAGTTTTTGGCACGTAATCGAATTTCGAGGATTAACAAATTTCTTTTTTTTTTGTTTTTATTTTTTTCAACCACAATTGCTCGTCAATTTTTACGAGCATATTTACTCAAATTTTGCTTACCATCACGTAGTTATGAAAAAAAAAAAAAATGAACTGAACCAAATCTTACAATTCATCGAATTTATATATATATAATTTATATATATATTATTTATTTATATATATATATATATATATATATACAATATATAAACTCGTTATAATCTTCATATAAACTCGCGCATAAACTCGTTTAAAAAAAATAATAATAATAAAAACGAACTGAACCAAGTCTTACAATTCATCGAATTTACATATGTAATATATTTGCACATAAATTCGTTAAACAAAAAAAAAAAAAAAGTATAGAGAGAGACGATATTGTGCCCCGGTGAAGGTTTTTACTCGTATGAGACTGACCGAGACTGCTGATACGTCAAAAAAATGACACGCCGTCCAACAGCAGAGACCATACGAGCTCCGAGTTGTTTTATTTTATTTCATCTCACGCGATCGCTCACTTCTCGGCATGTTTCGATCTGCGATATTTGTTTGATCTTGACGTGCCAGCCACGTGGACCAGTCATGTCAGATTAACGTTTTTTTATTTGGATTTATTTAAAACAAATATCTTGCTTTTTGATGTCATCACGTCATGAAAGATGTAAAATAACTATTTTTCGATCATAGGGGAAAATTGAACAACGAGGAGAAATATTTTTTGATGAAGAAATGACAAATAAGCTTGCAAATAATTCATAAATAAGAGAGCTTTTTTGTAAATATATGCAGCAAAGTATTTTCCTCTTTTTAACATAAACAATAACGTACAACATAATTATGTAACATAAAATGAAAATTATGGAAAATAAATGGTTATTTATTTAATTATTTATTTATTCATTTTTTTGAACGTGGAATAAACATTAAGGTGTGAAATAACAATTTTTCGATCATGACGTAACAAGGAAAAATATTTTTACAATTGACAAATAAGCTTACAAATAATTCATAAATAAGAGAGCTTTTTCGTAAATATATGTAGCAAAGTATTTTCCTCTTTTTAACATAAACAATAACGTACAACATAATTATATAACATAAAATGAACATTAGGTAAAATAAATGGTTATTTATTTAATTATTTATTTATTCATTTTTTTGAACGTGGAATAAACATTAAGGTGTGAAATAACAGTTTTTCGATCATGGCGTAACAAGGAAAAATATTTTTACAATTAAAAAATAAGCTTACAAATAATTCATAAATAAGAGAACTTTTTCGTAAATATATGCAGCAAAGTATTTTCCTCTTTTTAACATAAACAGTAACGTACAACATAATTATGTAACATAAAATGAAAATTAGGGAAAATAAATGGTTATTTATTTAATTATTTATTTATTCATTTTTTATATCGTGCACAAAGTCTGTGCACGCAGACCGATAATAACATCGAACGTTTTTTTTACAAAACATTTTGATAAATTTCATTAATTTTTTTTTTTTTACGTTCATTTGATTCTGCCAATGTCTGTAGGCGATAAAATTCGCGATGTAAAAAAAAAAAAAAAAACCGTCTAACGCAACAATTTACTGGTACTGGCAAAATTACGCTGATCAAGGTCTAAAAAGTTGAGAGACTCGGATGTGTGTGCTATATATATATATATATATATATAATCAATATTGGCACTTTGGCCTTTATTTGTGAAAAGATCGTAGAGAGTAAAAACATTTTTGTCAATCAATCATTTTAATGTTTATCCATGAAGAAAAGAAGAAAAAAAAATATTTACGTACAGACGAGATTTATAACTCTATTAAATTATTTTCTCACCAAATGACCCGATAGAAAAGAAAAAAAAATCAAATAAATTCGTCATTAGGATTTTAATGAAAATTTGTGAATTTTTCCTTTGATTCTCCTCAAAATCCTGCGAGATGAAAAAAATAAATATTGAAAAATATAATTTTAATGTTTATACATGAAAAAAAAAAGAAGAAAAAAAAATTGACATACAGACGAGATTTATAACTCTATTAAATTATTTTCTCACCAAATGACCCGATAGAAAAAAAAAAAAATCAAATAAATTCGTCATTAGGATTTTTATGAAAATTTGTGAATTTTTCCTTTGATTCTCCTCAAAATCCTGTGAGATGAAAAAAATAAATATTGAAAAATATAATTTTAATGTTTATACATGAAAAAAAAAAATAAAAAAAAAATATTGACATACAGACGAGATTTGTAACTCTATTAAATTATTTTCTCACCAAATGACCCGATAGAAAAAAAAAAAAATCAAATAAATTCGTCATTAGGATTTTAATGAAAATTTGTGAATTTTTCCTTTGATTCTCCTCAAAATCCTGTGAGATGAAAAAAATAAATATTGAAAAATATAATTTTAATGTTTATACATGAAAAAAAAAAAGAAAAAAAAAATATTGACGTACAGACGAGATTTGTAACTCTATTAAATTATTTTCTAACCAAATGACCCGATAGAAAAGAAAAAAATAAAAATAAATTCGTTATTAGGATTTTAATGAAAATTTGTAAATTTTTCCTTTCATTCTCCTCAAAATCCTGTGAGATGAAAAAAATAAATATGGTACAGAAATAAATGATGCATGACAGAAAGATATTTTTACAATAATTCGAGGAATCATCGAGCCTCGAGCATTTTTTGTTTGCCGATATTACGAAACTTAAAGTTTTATCTCATGCCCATTTTTTTCGTTCTTATATATATATATATATATATATATATATATATACACATATATATATGTATATATATATACATATATATATATGTATATATATGTGATTATATATGTGTATATATGTGTATATATATATATATATATATACATATATATACATATATAAGGTTTTTGTGGTTTTGCGTATATATATACGCAAAAGCACACACGACACAATGATGATAGTCGTGCGCGGATGACAATCGTTATGAAAATTCACCGCTGGGGAACTTGACTTTTGACATTGACGACGACCATAGAACGCGAGGACGTTCATATGTCTCGATATTGCGAGCTTCGACTCTATCATTCACCTCGTGCCGTGCCAAAACTTGAACAAACACCGCTGACCGTCTTATAATCAAAACGAATATCTTACAAATTAAATAATTATTATTTTTTTTTCCGCATTATTCGAAATTAAAGATTTTTCATTGAAAAACAATAAAATTGAACAATAATTAAATTCCCACTGAATTTAATTTAATTTTTTCATAATTTGTAAAAATATTTTTGAATTATTAATTAATCGGAATGTTTATTTATTATTTTTTTAATTAATCGTAGGGAAGGCAACGATCCGGATGACTATTCGAGGCTAACGTACAGGAAGCTCCTCGAGGAAGTGTGCAGATTTGCAAATGTCCTTAAATCTAAGGGTGTGACGAAAGGCGACAGAGTTGCAATTTATATGCCGATGATTCTCGAATTGCCAATCGCGATGTTGGCATGTACGAGAATCGGTGCTGTTCACAGTATAGTCGTAAGATTGACACTGACATTTTTTTTCTTTTTTTTTTCGATCGATCGATCGATAAATTTCAATAAATCGGTCAAATGATAAATAATTTTAAAAAAATTGAAATAATTCCATTGCAGTTTGCTGGATACTCCTCGGACTCGTTAGCCGAGAGGATGCTGGACTCGAGGGCAAAAGTTTTAATAACAGCGGACGGTGTTTGGAGGGGTGAAAAGCCATTATTTCTAAAATCAATTTGTGACGAGGCAATGAATAAAGTTAAGTCGCAAGGTCACGAGGTCGACAGTTGTATCGTCGTGGCACATTTACGTCGTCTTAACAATCCACAAGGTAATAAAAATAATCATCGATAATTATAATTATATCGTGATGAGAATTTAACAAACCCCCTTAACACTTAAAATTCTACATTGTTGATTCTAATCAACACTACCTGTTAGAGGGTCTAAATATTTTTTTCCATGGAAAAGATCAAAATGGCTAAAACTTTTGACTGGTGCTAATTCCCACCAGTGTGGAATTTAAGGGTTAATTTTCATTTTCTTTCATTCCCCTTATCCTTTCATTCATTTATTCTATTCGCTTCACAATCATCACCTGTACATGGATTCAATGAAATAATGAATTTTCAAGGAAAAGGAAAAACGAACGGTACGAGCAATGGAAATAAGAGCGAGACTCAACTGCCCTGGGACGATGACAGAGACGCTTGGTGGCACGAAGAAATGGAAGATGCCGAATCGAGCTGTTATCCAGTATGGATGGATGCTGAAGATCCTCTTTTTATTTTATACACGAGGTTTGTCAATTTTTATTTTATTTTATTTTATTTTATTTTATTTTATTTTATTTTATTTTATTTTATTTTATTTTATTTTATTTTATTTTATTTTATTTTATTTTATTTTATTTTATTTTATTTTATTTTATTTTATTTTATTTTATTTTATTTTATTTTATTTTATTTTATTTTATTTTATTTTATTTTATTTTATTTTATTTTATTTTATTTTATTTTATTTTATTTTATTTTATTTTATTTTATTTTATTTTATTTTATTTTATTTTATTTTATTTTATTTTATTTTATTTTATTTTATTTTATTTTATTTTATTTTATTTTATTTTATTTTATTTTATTTTATTTTATTTTATTTTATTTTATTTTATTTTATTTTATTTTATTTTATTTTATTTTATTTTATTTTATTTTATTTTATTTTATTTTATTTTTACTTTAAATAAAAAAAGTTAAATTCTCGATAAAATATCGTTAAATTGCTCTTGTATTTTATCCGGGCAGTGGCTCGACCGGTAAGCCAAAAGGAGTTTTACACACAACAGCGGGTTATCTCATATACGCGGCAACAACGTTCAAATACGTGTTTGATTATCAGCCGGGAGACGTTTACTGGTGCACAGCCGATATCGGATGGATCACCGGACACACTTATGTCGTTTACGGACCTCTCGCAAACGCAGCCACTTCCGTTCTCGTCAGTATTCCCATATATCATTATTGACAATATTATTATTATTATTTTTTTTTTTTTCCATCAAGACAATTTTTATTTCTGTTGACATAATTTTTTGTTTTTAATTATAGTTCGAGGGTACGCCATTTTATCCAACAAATGACAGATATTGGTCGATTGTTGACAAGTATAAAGTATCACAATTTTATACCGCACCAACGGCAATTAGATCATTAATGAAATTTGGCGATGATTTTGTAAAAAAACACGATCTCAGCACGTTAAAAGTAAGTTGACTCTCAGGAGCTTTTCTTAATCTTCATATATTATTTTCCGAGACCGATATGGGTAATAAAGAGGGGAAAAAAAAATATGATGCCTACGTCATATTTTATTTTGTATTTTTCTCAGGTTTTAGGCTCAGTTGGTGAGCCAATAAACTCCGAGGCATGGTTATGGTTTTACAATCTCGTTGGTCATGGAAAGTGCAGCATAGCTGACACGTTTTGGCAAACTGAGACAGGCGGTCATGTGATAACACCGCTTCCTGGAGCTACGCCCATGAAGCCTGGATCTGCAGTGAGTGTATATATATATATATTTATATTATTATATTATATATATATTTTTTTTTTGAATTTAATCAATTAAATTAAATTAATATACATATTGGGGTGTTTCAGATTTTTATTTTTCTTCGATTCCCATAATAAAAAAATATAAACTTACACTTGAAAAACTTGCTCGCGAAAGAAGAGCGATGGCAAAAAATTTTAAGGGGTGCCGCATTCGTAATTTATAATTAAAACTCACCTTTTAAAATCAATTGCCAGAGATGACCTTTCGCGAGGTGTTTTTAGAGGTAAAAAATTGATTTTACAGGGGATTGGAGCAACATTTTTTAGAAATATATTATGCTCTGTTTTTGTTTTTAATTTTTAATCACAATATTTTGATAATTTTGACGCCATATTGAAATTAAAATTGCAAAAAAAAAAATCGTTTATGATCCACGCTCTAAATTTACCGCAGAGTTTTCCATTCTTTGGCGTGGAACCGGAATTACTCGATGAGGATGGTCACGTGATCGATGGAGAGGGTGAAGGTTATCTCGTATTTCGACGACCCTGGCCAGGTATGATGAGAACTCTTTACGGTAGCCATGAACGTTTCCAAAATACGTACTTTGACAGATTTCACGGTTTCTACTGTACCGGCGATGGTAAGTTTTTTTTTCCCATATTAATAATTGTATTTTTTTTTTTTAATTTTTCGCAATTAGAAGTGGAAATTATTCATTATCACAGAAATTATTTCCATACCGAGATAATTATTTCGAGAAAGAAAAAAAAAAAAAACAAACAATTCATCTTAAATATCGAATATTATTTATTTGCCATTTATTTCGTTAGAAAATTTTGAAAATTATTTCCCGCATATTTGGCGTCTTTGCCAAGCTCTTCCTCGATTCTCAATATTTGATTATACTTGGCAATTCTTTCACTTCTGCACGGTGCACCCGCTTTAAATTGTCCAGCTGACAAACCAACAGCAAAATCAGCGACAAAATTATCCTCGGTCTCGCCATAACCGGCGCTCATCACACTTGCCCAGCCATTAATTTTTGCCATTTTGTGACAATTTATCGTTTCCGTTATCGTCCCGATTTGTGACATTCTCAAAAGCAAACAATTCGCCACGCGTTTCTCGGTCGCCTCGTCAATTCTCTCGATGTTCATCGCAGTCAAATCGTCCGCGACTATTTGTATCGGTTGATCGGCGAGCATCGGCCAACCGTCCCAATCCTCTTGGTCAAACGGATCTTCGATCGATACGATCATCGGAAATTCTCCGAGTAATTCGAGATATTGATCTTTCAGGGCTTCAGTCTCGAGATAATCGTCAGGATCGGAATCATCAGTTTTAAATGCAAGGTCGTACATTCCTGTTTTTTTTTTTTTTTTTATTTTTTTTATACTTTTTTTTTTTTTTTTTTTTTTTTTCTTATTAAAATTTATAACTGACCGTCTTTGCAAAAGGAACTGGCTGACATATCGATCGCAATTTTCATTTTTCCATCGTAGCCTGTATTCTTGATCGCTTCGGTAATCAAACCCAGAGCTTCGCTATCCTCCTCAAAATCGGGAGTAAAAGCTCCCTCATCGCCGACTGGAAGTGGCAAAGTTGCCTCTATGCTTTCGGCTATCATTTTTTCAATCGTTCTAAATACTTCTGTTCCCATTTTCATCGCGTCTGCAAAACTCTCGGCACCTTTTTTTTACATATATATATATATATATATGTATGATAAAATAATTAAAAATGGGGTAAAATCGGTGATTAGAGCAATTTTTAAATATTTATTTGGTAAATTGAGTGATGAATTTACCGATCGGTAAAATCATAAATTCTCGGCCCGGCAGTGAATTTCCCGCTGCTGTTCCACCAGCGATAACGTTGAAAGCCGGTACGGGAATGCAGAGTTCAGTATTATCGGCCAATTCAGCGATGTATTTGTAAAGCGGAAGTCCCCTTTTTACTGCACCTGCAAGTTCAATTTTTTCATTAAGGGGATATGCCTACGTAGTAAAAAAAATAAATGCTTTTTCTACATTAAAACTTTTTAAATAAAATGAAAAAATTGATAGTCGTCGAAAATTAAGAGACGTGTGAAAAAGGATTTTATTTATATGAAAAATATTAAGTCAGTCGAATTTTTCACGTCGCCTTAATTGGGTTTTTTTTATTTTCATTAATTTTTTTTTTCATTTATTTATTTTATGCACCAGCTTTGCAACAAGCGATCGAGATTCCGAGAATCGCGTTTGCACCCAATTTCGATTTATTCTCAGTTCCATCGAGCTTTGCCATGAGCGCGTCAATTTCTTGCTGCTGACAGACCTCCAAACGACTTTTGATCAATGCTGGACCAATGACGTTATTAACATTATCGACCGCTTTGAATACCGATCGGCCATTATAAATTGCCTCGTTCCCATCTCTCATCTCAATTGCCTCATTAGGATTTGCCGATTGGACACACGGGACCGAAGATCTCAGCAATCCAATGTCCGTTATAAGATCAACCTCGAGGGTTGGCTCGCCACGAGAATCAAATATTTGACGAGCTTTTATTCTCTGTATTGGCATCTTGATTATATTATTTTTTCCTCCTTCCCTCTCCTCTTTTACCTTATGTAAAATTTAATTGAACCAAAACATCACGAGGAAATGTATTTTTTTATCAATTTATAATCCAGTATGAATTTTTTTATTACACGTCAAACGTCAGATTGAATCGTACTCAAAAATTATGATCGTCACTTTTCAACTGAAAAATCGATTGTCATTGTTTTATTTCTTCAACATTATTTATTTTTATATCAATCAAGCTATATCGATAAAAATTTCGATAAATTGCAGGAGCTAAACGGGACGCGGACGGATATCTATGGGTGACCGGTCGCATAGACGATATGTTAAACGTTTCCGGTCATCTGATGTCAACGGCGGAAGTCGAGAGCGTCTTGGCCGAGCATTCGTCCGTGGCAGAAGCCGCTGTTGTCAGCAAACCTCATTCAGTCAAGGGTCAGTGTCTCTACTGTTTCGTGACGCCCAACGATGGAAAAAATTTTGACAAAAAATTACAAGACGAGCTGAAAATAAAAGGTAAATGAGAATTTCAACAAATTTAACATTAAAATCCACCACAAAAATTCATTAATTATTATCAACGATCAAGAAAAATATATATCTCATGATTTTTTCTTCTCTTTTAGTACGCGAGAGAATTGGACCATTCGCGCAACCGGATGTCATCCAGCATGCTCCAGGCTTGCCAAAAACTCGTTCTGGCAAAATAATGCGACGAATACTCAGAAAAATCGCGACTGGCGATAAAAATGTTGGCGACACGTCTACTTTAGCTGACGAGACGATTGTCGATGTGCTTTTCCAACTGAGGCCAAAAGTTTAATACAAAAGAGACTTAATATAGATACATATATATATATATATAGTATCGCCGAATTCGGTTCTCACGGGATTAGAAAAAATAAAAATAAATAACGAGAATAAGAGCAGCCCGATCGTAGATCCACAGAATCTCACACAAAAACATCCACACTTACATATAAGAAGACGAAAAAAATGAATAAGCAAATTAAAGAGTGCACCAGGAAAAATATTTTCTTGATCCGATTTAAATAAATTTTATTTAAATAAATTTAAATAAATTTTATTTAAATCAACAAAGAATAATAAGTATAATAATTGCAAATCCATAAAGCCAATAAATGAAAACAATGAAAGTAATGCTGTCGATGGCCACTGTGGCTCGGCTTGCTAACGATAATTAATCTTAATGACTTACGAAATGAAATTTTAAAACAAAAATGTATGGAAAATACTTTTGCGTTGTAGTAAGATGAAGGAAAAAAAACAAACAAAAAAAATCAATGCAATTGTCGGTTCTTCGTAACAAAAAAAAAACAAATAAATGATAAAAACAAAAACTTTTCGCGATAATAAATCGAGCTACCATCGCACACAGACACAGACATACACCACGCATCTGCACTAACGCACGTTATTTATTATAATGCCAGAGTGAAAGAGAACGAGAGAGAGAGAGGGAGAGAGAGACAGATGGAGAGAAAAAGTTACTATAAACCAATTATAAAACAAAACCAATTATAAATAAATAAAAAAAATGAAATAAATGTCGCCCGCTTCGATAACTGTCGAAAAATGTTAGGAGAAAAAAAAAGAGTTCAAGTGCACAGAGAAGAGAGGTCGAAAAATCTATAATAATAAAAAATTTAAAAATAAAATAATGAAGAAGAAGAAGAAGGAGAAAAAGAGGGCGAGTCGCATACATATCATTCCCAATGGAACAAAAACTAACTTATAGGTGTGATAATTGATCCAAGTGATAAGAGCATAATAGGTATATATATATATATATAATAATAATAATGTTATACGAGAAAAAAAAATATTATAAAATAATAATTAAAGAAAAATGCGAAATATAACTGTACAACAATGCATACGTATATATATATATATATATATATATATATACATAACATAATACGTCGTGCATACGTTTCTCCACAGAATTACATAAATTATTGTCCTCCTATGTTTTTTTTTCCCCTATCTTTATGAGCAATTTTCGAAAAGAGGACAAATTTTTGTTATCTCTCCGCTTTGGATTATGCAACGTCATCGTGTGAGTTTTATACTTTTGTGTATCGCGTAAACGCGGTAGACGAAAAATTCATACAGAGAATACGCGAGTCGAATAAAAAAATTTATGTACGATCGTCCTTTTTCGCTCTCACACAAGCTTAAGGAACTCTAATCGCGAGTTAAGTTACACACTGAGTATAACTTAACTCGCGATTAGATTTCCTTATGCTTGTGTGAGAGCGAAAAAGGACGATCGTACATAATTTTTTTACTCGACTCACGTATTCTCTGTATGAATTTTTCGTCTTAAAAGCTTAAGGAACTCTAATCGCGAGTTAAGTTACACACTGACTATAACTTAACTCGCGATTAGAGTTCCTTAAGCTTTTTTATTCGCCGCACTTTTTTTTACTTCGTTATCTCTCTGCTTTGGATTATGCAACGTCGTCGCGTGAGCTTTCGTCTACCGCGTAAACGCAATACTCGAAAGTATAATTGATACAGAGAGTACGTGAATTGAATAAGAAAAAGAATAATGTACGATCGTCCTTTTTCGCTCTCGCAAAAGTTTAAATCCTTTTAACCGATTAATTCATACTAATCGCGAGTTAAGTTATACTTAGCGTGTAATGTGATTCAAAAATACGCGCCAGATGGAGCTCGGGTGGTGGAACGTATATTTTTGGTGCAGAGTGGAGAGGGGAGAAAAGCGAAAGGTGTCGAGCGTCGACGACAAAGCTCACACAACTTTCCTTAGTTCTCATTTATATATATGTATATATATACACACACACACATATATATATATCTCGCTCTCTTCCTCCCTCACCCACGTGATCGTCACATCGGTGTCCGATAGCGGCCGACAAGCACGAGCCACTACTACTTACACGAAAGTCTCCGCGTTTAAAAAGCTTCTCAGTAGTAAATGAGTAAAAGCGTGTATCGGCTCGCTTCAACTCTCTCCAAGTCCTATCAACGATGGAGAATGTTCAGGAATTTTACGATGTTGCCCTCAGACTCGTTCGGGAAGCCGGAGACGTGAGTCTTTCGTAAAAGAAAACGAATAAAAAATATCATTTCTTGCCATAATTCATCTGAAACAGAAAAACAACATTTGTTATTATTATTTTTAATCAATTTTATTTATGCTAAAAAAATCGCTCGCTCAGAATTTTCTTCATAGGTTTCATTTGATGAAATATGACAATGCGCGGGCGCACTTGCTATATATCGATTCGATAAAACTCCCCTGTAATTCTCAGATGTATCGTTTAAAAAACCCCTTAAGGTCTATAATATACTTAATAGTTTTAACGACCCATTTTCGATAAACGATTCGATAAAACTCCCCTGTAACTCCCTAGGTGTCTTGTTTAAAAAACCCCTGAAGGTCTTATAGCCCTTAATAGTTTTAACGACCCATTTTCGATAAACGATTCGATAAAACTCCCCTGTAACTCCCTAGGTGTATCGTTTAAAAAACCCCTTAAGGTCTGTAATATACTTAATAGATTTAACGACTCATTTTCGATAAACGATTCGATAAAACTCCCCTGTAACCCCCTAGGTGTATCGTTTAAAAAACCCCTTAAGGTCTATAATATACTAAATAGTTTTAACGACTCATTTTTGATAAACGATTCGATAAAACTCCCCTGTAACTCTCAGGTGTATCGTTTAAAAAACCCCTTAAGGTCTTATAGACCTTAATAGTTTTAACGACCCATTTTCGATAAACGATTCGATAAAACTCCCCTGTAACTCTCAGGTGTATCGTTTAAAAAACCCCTTAAGGTCTTATAGACCTTAATAGTTTTAACGACCCATTTTCGATAAACGATTCGATAAAACTCCCCTGTAACTCTCAGGTGTATCGTTTAAAAAACCCCTTAAGGTCTTATAGACCTTAATAGTTTTAACGACCCATTTTCGATAAACGATTCGATAAAACTCCCCTGTAACTCCCTAGGTGTATCGTTTAAAAAACCCCTTAAGGTCTACAATATACTTAATAGTTTTAACGACCCATTTTATAACTTTTTTATTTTTTTTTCATAAAAATAATCAATTCAAGGTTGAGTTAAAAAAATATTTTATCAAAAATACATAATCGAATTACGAATAATTGTCAACATTTAAATTATCACAAATTTAACTTGTTTTTTTTTTCGTTGTTTTGAATTTTCTCGAAATTCCAGATAGTGTAGATATATAATTTTAATGACCCATTTTACCCCAATTTTAGCCTCCAATTATTTTATTCGTGGAAATAATCAATTCAAGGTTAATTTAAAAAATATTTTACCAAAAATAAATCCATCGAATGACGAAAAACCGACTGATTATCGACATTACAATTATCATTAATTTAATTGCTTTTTTTTTAACGATTTTGAACGTTTTCTCGAAACTTTAGATAATCAAAAACGGAATCAACGGGCCAAAGGATGTTAAGCTGAAATCGTGCGACGTCGATCTCGTCACTGAATTTGATAAGCAGGTCGAGAAGCTTTTTATCAATGGAATAATGGCAAATTTTCCCGATCACAGGTAAAACGATTAAAGTTTTAATGAAATTTGATTTTTTTTATCAAATTCCAAATTATTTAAAAAATTGATGATTTAATAGATCAGATAAATTTTAATTTTCATTATTTCCACAGCTGAAATTAATAACAGTCCAATTTATATTTCCTTAAAAATTTAAATCTGCTGTTATTGGTACGAAAAAAAAGTTTCAAATGATGAAAAGTGTAAAATTTACGAAAAAAAAATCATTTCAATTCTGTCAAATAATTGAGAGAATTTTTTTTTTCACCATTATATTTAACAGCGAGAATTAAAATTAAAAAATTAAAAGTAATATAATTTATAGTCACGAAATTAAAATACGATCAAAATTGAAGACATTTTTTTTTTTTTTGTTATTCTCTCGTTATATATTCGATTTCTGCAGATTTATCGGCGAGGAGGCTACGAGTTCCGGTGGTAAAGTTCAACTCACAGACTCACCAACATGGGTCATTGATCCAATCGATGGTACGATGAATTTTGTTCACGGTCTTCCTCATACTTGCATTTCCATTGCTTTGCTCATCGACAAAATCACGGAAATTGGTATCGTTTACAATCCGATGCTCGAACAGCTTTTCACTGCGATCAGAGGAAAAGGAGCTCATTTGAACGATAGACCAATCAGAGTTTCGGGTCAAAAAGGTCATTATTATTATTATTATTATCCTTAACCCTCCACTTAACCCCTGAGTCTTTTGTGGGGCAACCAAAACTTTTCGCTTAAATATTATTGTTTAAATTTCGATTATTATTACGAAAATCTTGATAAATTCAATTTTAAATATTAGATCATGCCTGGGGAGGATCCATGAATTTTTTCAATTTTTTTAAAAGCCTATAAGATAAAGAGAAAAAAAAGGACAGAACATAAAAGACCCAGGGATTCAGCGGAAGTAAGAAAAAAAAAATGGCATCCGTGGCATTTCAGAAATTTGAATGATTTTTTTTTTTTCTAATTTGTTTCATTTCTTCTCGCAGAATTGTCAAAGGCTCTGCTGATGGTCGAAATGGGAACTACGAGAGATCCGGAAAAGATGAAAAATGTTTTCAGCAATATGCAAATTTTAACGCCAAAAGTTCACGGGTTAAACATTTTATTTTATTATTATTATTTTTTTTTTAGCTATAATTCGCAATTTTTCAATTTATTTTTGTTGCCAACAATTTACCAAAATATTCATATGATTATTATTTTTTTTATCACAGATGTCGAACTCTTGGCTCTGCAGCTCTTAACATGTGTATGGTCGCACTCGGCGGTGCTGATGCATATTTCGAGTTTGGCACTCACATATGGGATTTTGCAGGTGGTGATCTGATTGTTCGCGAGGCTGGTGGAGTTTCCATCGATCCAGCTGGTAATTTTACGTCATTTTTACTATATATATACACATTTATGTTTTGTATATATATATATATGTATACACATGTTTTTTTTGTCCCAGACTTTTTCAACCTTTTTCCCTTTTCCTCATCAGCTTTCCGGACGTCTTTGAAAATACTATAAAAAAAAAAAAAATGTTTTATCGCTTCCAGGCGAACCGCTGGATCTTCCACATTTTCTTATTGTATAATTTTTTTTCTCACCAGACTTTTTCAACCTTTTTCCCTTCGCCTCATCAGCTTTCCGGACGACTTTGAAAATACTAAAAAAAAAAAAAAAAATGTTTTATCGCTTCCAGGCGAATCGCTGGATCTTCCACATTATCTTATTGTATAATTTTTTTTCTCACCAGACTTTTTCAACCTTTTTCCCTTGGCCTCATCAGCTTTCCGGGCGACTTTGAAAATACTAAAAAAAAAAAAAAAAATGTTTTATCGCTTCCAGGCGAACCGCTGGATCTTCTGAGCAGACGATTACTCTGCGCATCTTCGATGGAACTTGCTCAACAAATAGCAAGCGTACTTGATCAATATTATCCGACTCGTGATTGAAATATATTATCAAAAGTGCAGATTCGCGCATAGTCCAATTATTAATTCTCTTTTCTCTACGAGATATCTTGGTAATTTGTGCCAAAAAATCCGAATATTTGAATGAACGACCAAAAAGAATTTTTCAATGAAATAAATTTCAAAATTTGATTGTAAAAAGAAAAAGATAATTATTATAAAACAAAAAAATTCTAGGATAAAATCGTTTTTAAACGGACAACACGGTAGTTTGGGTTGACTCGACCGTGCTGGAGAAATTTTTTTAATCGACTGAATATCCTCGCGTTGAGTTACGCGGGGAGGAGACTCGATAATGAATTTTTCGAAAATTTCTTCGTATAGAGAATTTGTACGTCCCGTTGTACATGCGAGAAAATATTTCGAAACAAACGCATTATTTTCCACTAGAGTATATTTATGAGCTTGTTGTATGGAGAGCGAAAAATAATAAATTGTTCAAATTTATTATAAACGTCAAATAAATTTTGTGAGAATTGCAGAATTTGAAGGATCGAGTGAAATGATTAAATTTTATCAGCGATGGACGAATCAAATTTCTCGAATAATCAAATCCGAATGAGCGAGAAAAAAAAAATCGAATTCTACCATCACTGAGTTCAACACAACGAAACGTCATCGTTTCTTTTTTGTTTTTGTTTTTATCATATATATTTTATTGATGAAAGATCCATCTCGTTAGCTATAATCATGGTAGAAAAATAAATCGAACCATGATTTTTTGTCGAGCTGCCCACGAAAATGACGAACCCTCAATTTTTATTTTTTTTTATAAACGACAAATAAATTTTGCGAGAATTGCAGAATTTGAAGGATCGGGTGAAATCATTAAATTTCATCAGCGATGGACGAAATCAAATTTCTCGAATAATCAAATCCGAATGAGCGAGAAAAAAAAAATTCGAATTCTACCATCACTGAGTTCAACACAACGAAACATCGTCGTTTCTTTTTTGTTTTTATCATATATATTTTATTGATGAAAGATCCATCTCGTTAGCTATAATCATGGTAGAAAAATAAATCGAACCATGATTTTTTGTCGAGCTGCCCACGAACATAACGACTCATCAATTTTTTCTTTTTTTTTTTTTCTTTTCCACCCCTTTATTTCCTCGTCCTCTTTGACTCCACATTCGGTTGGGTAAAATTTTCTTCCGGTTATCATCTGAAAACTCATAATCGTACGAATTAAATCATGCTCAATCGTAACTCGAACGAACTCGACGATTCAACAATTTTTCCTGCCATTCTCAAGCATTGCAGACAAAATTATTTGTCAATTTAATTATTAATATATATATATATATATATATATATATATATATATATATAATTAAAAATATATATATATATAATTAAATATATATATATATATATATATATATATAATTAAAAAAATATATATATTAAAAATATTAATTTTAGTAAAAAAATTTGGAATTATTACGAGAATTCGTCGAATTCATCAGATGGAATTTACATAGAGTCATCTTTCATAAGAATTTTTCGTTTCGTAGATCGATATCCCTTACCTGTTCGCGACACGATACTTACTTCAATTTTATTTTATTTTTTTAAATTTTTTTTTTGTTCCTGATCTGTTTTTTTTTTTTCTTTTTTTTTTGTCGCCCTATTTTACCAGATAAAAACGTGCGTCTCGTCGCATCATCATTGATACACGCTTTACGTTTCCGGAGAGACTCTGAGATTGCGTGTGCGTGTCGATAATTCTCGCGTGAACTTTCATTCTCTCCCAGTGACTTTTGACCTCTCGAACGCATCGCGAGAGAAGAAGCGCTGCTTGATGTGCGATTTCTCTCAATCGTATTCCGTCATCTCCATCGCCTCCCCTCCTCACAGGGAGGGCTACAAGTGAAAGATTACCAAATAGCCAATTAGAATAATCACGCACTAAAGTTTTACGATTATCGTATCGTTTTTTTTTTTGTTTTTTTCATTCATTTGTCCTATTTTTTTTTTGTTCTTCAATGTCTGTGAATGTTTCGCTCATTTTTTTTTTTCTCTTTTGTCTCTTTCCCTCAAACTTTTCGTCCCCGAGTAGTCAACGATTTACCAAAATATGAGTCAACTGACGAAAGCAACAATATCTGAAAAACTTGACAATGGCCCGAATTCTCCATCAATTTCATGCAATTTATTGCCAAAGCGTTAAAATAAAAAAATTCCAACAAAAAATCACGTTTTTCATCCGTCAAATTTTATTTTGTAACTATTGAAGAAAATAAAAGTATTTTTTTTTTTTATCACAGTAAATAAAAAAAAGGAGCTTTGAATGGTCAATTTGAGTGTCTGTTGCTCACGAAAGAATTCTCAAAAGCGCATTCTGTCGATGAATGAAAATCCTAAAACAAATTCGTTGCCCATTTACCCTAAAATACGAAATATTCTTCGATTAATTAAATTTATTAATCCGCTTGCCAATCGATCTTCCTTACCGCAATCACCAAGATATATAGATTTTTTTTCCAAATCGCAAACTCTAGAATATTTTTTCCCCCTTTCTTTTTGTTCGAGTGACATGATTTAATTTAATTAAAAAAATAAATATATTAAAAGAAAAGAAAAGAAAAAAAAGTTGTCTAAAATCGGATATACTAAATATCCCATAAGGCAGTCCCCATGAATACCTTGCAACGGGAACAGCGCTTAATGGCCCTTGCTAGGTCCGCCCACGCTTAACGATGATTCGTATCGAAGTCTCATCTGAAACATAAGCAGCCTCGTAGTAAAATTCATCCCTCGTATTTCATTTTTTTCATGCAAAAAGCTGTGGTGGTCAAAGTCATCACGAGAAGAACTTTTTCCACTAATCACAAAGATTATACATGTACATATATATATATATATATATGTATTTTTTTTTCCCTGCCCCTGGAGCAAGCAGAGCAAATATTTATTGTGCAACAATTTTTTTTTTCTTTCTTTTTCATCCGTCCTGCTCGAATAGAACAAAACTTATGATATTTTTATCATTAATGTGAATTTTTATATTGTCAATAATATTATTATTATTTTTTTTCGTGTCTCTCTCTCTCACGTTTTATTAAACTCCATTCGTGCCATCAGACAAATTTGATGCGATATTAATTTGGGACATTGTGTCTTTAAATATTTTCTCAAAGCTTTTCTTTTCCCTCGTTCTTCTTTCAAGCATTTGTCGTTTTATTTCAACTACAGTCCTACTCACTATACAATTTGTTTTCTTTTAAATTCTTCTTCTTCTTTTTTTTTTTTGTTTCTTTTTTAATTGTTAGTACACCAATTTTTCTTTCTTTTCTCATCGCTAAACTCGAAAACTATGAATTATTTCGTGTATGTGTGTGTGTGTGTGTGTCGGGGGTGGGGGGTGTTTCTTCCCTTAACGCCAAATGTAAGTGTCAAGCGCGATAATTTTTTTCAATATTCCTCCAATTGCATAATGAAATAATGAAATTGCATTGTATATATATATATATATATATAGAGAGATCTCCCTTATAAACTGAAGAATAGACAAACTTTCAAGGACTTGTACATTTTGTAAATATTCTTCAACGACGAATAATTTTGATTTATTCGTGGTTGTGTCGTCGCTTTTCCATTTATACAACATTTTAGTGAGAGACGTAGAAAGTAACGAGTATAGAGTGAACAAGTATGTATTATATTATTAAATTGGATCGTTTACGTGTCATTCGATAAGGTGTAAAAGTTATAATAAAAAATCATGACGCGTTGTTTTTTTTTTTTTTTTTTCGCGAGTGAGCAGAGCGATGGAATTTTTTTTTTCTCGTATATTTTTCTGTGTGCTGTGTGTGTGTGTGTGTTGGAAACAATTGAGAAAGAGAGAGAGAAAGCTTTTGCAACGTGCGAACGTCGTAGGGCCATTATTCTCGGTTTTAAATCAATTATAAAATAAATCAATGAAGTAATTCATCAAGCATCACGAAGCAGCAACAAAGTCACGAATCCACTCCACCTTGTGGAAGTTTTTTTTTTTCTCGTAATTATATTACTATTTATTTTTTTCTTCGTAATAAACGCTTGGACGTTCGTCACGAGGCAAATTCATTCAACGTATGTTTCGTGTGTGTTTGCTTGTTTTCGTATCATTCAAAATATACAAAATTACGATTTTTGTTTTTTAATTTTTTTTTTTTTTTTTTTCAGAGTGATCAAACCACGTGGACAGCAGTTTGTTTGTTTCTCTCATTTATTTTTTTCGCTTCTGTTTCATTTTTCTCTAGAGGTGTCCCCGATAAACGGGGTTACCTAGATCTTTTCTTGAATAAACGGATGAGCCAAGGCGTGATTGACTGTAATACGTTTTCCGGCATCGAGCATCAGGGTGCGTTCCAGTAGATCCTTCAGTTGGCAGACTTTTCTATTTTGCTCAGGTGGCAGCGAATTACCGCCGAGTTCGGTGCCAAGATCACGAGTTGCCGGTAGCGTCGACATCACTACAACCTTTTCCTAAAAGTACCCACACGGCAAATTCGTATATAAAAAAAAAAAAATAAAAAAAAAATGACAACTAAATAGCCTTTCTCATGTGCCCTCGAAGCAGAGTTCGGGCTTTCGACGAAACGGACAACACGATTCTTCAATTTTTCTTCATCTTTACAAAGTTTAAAGTAACGCGAGACCATTTTATTGGATTCTCAATGCAAAAATTAACGTTGGCTTAAAAAATGAGAAAAATTCCGAAACGTTCAACGCCAAATCTCTTCCTCGATAAGACAAAAATATTTACATGCATGAATTTTTGTAACTTTTGTTTTGTTTTTTTTTACGTTTGCTCAGAATGGATATTCATTTATGAATTATCATGAGAATTAAAGGGACGCATCGTTTTTCATCATGTCCATACCATGTGACAAACGGCACGTGATCCATACAAAAATGGGTCTTTCGCGTTTGACCACTTTTTCCCCTATTCAAAGTCGTTCTAAAATCCCTAAAAAAATTTGTGAATATACTTTGAACTTTGTACAATTTTCTTTAAATTTCTTTTGGAAATAAATTAAGTTTAGTGTCATTTAATTATCGAAGAATAATCAATAATTGGGGAGATAAATTGAATCGACCAGAAACGAAAGACCGATGGTTGTACCGAAAGGATTAATCATTGAAATTTTGATCTTAAAATGGAAAAGCAACGTAAAACTTACCGCGCAATGGACGTAACGCAATCAGTCATTATTGGACGTTTTCTTTTTTTCTGTTTTTTTTTTTAACTTAATAAACGAGAAATTAAATGGCCAACTTACCCTTTCGGTGACCTTATCGACCTCGTGATAAAGGAAATTGCAGTTAGTATCAAAGTGTTGCTCTTTGAAAGTGCCCTTCCTAATCAGCTTGTTCGGCATTTTGCCCTTAAGATCCATGAAGAATTTCAACATTTGATTGTTCGTTTTTCCCGAGAACATGATTTTTCCGGTGTACAGTTCGTATATCGTACATCCGACTGACCACATGTCAATGCCAAAATCATACGGTATACCAAGAACTAGAAAATTGTTGTATTAAAATCTGCTCACCGTCGTTTACAAGTTTTCTTTTCTTACTTAAATTTTTTTTTTTTTAATGTTACGCTCGCTTGAAAAATCACCTTGTGTCATAATAATAATAATAAATAATTGGTCTGTAATTTCGTTAATGGAGAAAATGAGAATAAATTTTGAATCACAATCGCGGATTTTAGGGTGGACGAAATTACGAAGAATTTTTATGGCGGCTCGTTCGATTTACGTTGATGGTCAATTTTAAAAGATTTTTGTGCCAATTTATCTCTTCCGGATTTGATTTTTTTTTTTTCGCCATATATTTCGTCAAAATAGCGAGAATTAATTTTGCGAAGACGATCAGGCAGATTTGTTGATATCAGTGATAAGAATTTCGTAAAATTGGCATTTGAAAACAAAAAAAAAGCGAAAAAATCATAAGTCAGATACTCACTGATTTCCGGAGCTCTGTAGAATCGAGAAACGAGATAGGGCGTTATCTCGTTCTCATGGGCGTGACAGGCTGAACCAAAGTCGCACAATTTCAATACCAGCTTGCTCTCGCTGACTAGAATGTTGTCCGGCTTTATATCACCGTGTAATATATTTGCTCTTTTCAAAAGTTTCAAAGCCAAAAATAACTGTTGCGTGTACGATCGAACGGCTTTCACGTGCAAACCAACGTCTTTGCCGTATTTCTTCAGGACCTTTTTTTTTTTTTTTATCGGGGAAAGAAAATTATATTATTTTTTCGTAATTTATTTAGAAAAAAAATGAAATAAATAATTTAAAAAAATATATATTTCGTAACAATTACCTCGCGCAAATTCATGGCAAGGGGCTCGAACACCATGCACAAATGATTTTTGTGAAAGAAATGTCGGAACAATCGTAAACAGTGAAAACGATCTTCAGGATCAGCATCGTTCAATTTTCTCAAAACTTCCAACTCTTTCAGGCCCGTTTTGTGCCTGAAAACAAAACAAAAAAGATTCAATTTTGTTTTTTAATTTCTCTCCTCCCCACCATTGGAAAGTGCTCGAAAATTAAATAATAGAAATTAATTGTCTCACATTATTTCATTATTTCTGATTATTTTCACAGCTACGTCGAGATTTCCCCTTGCACTGTCTCTCGCTCGAACGACATTGCTGAAAACTCCCTGGCCCGTGTAACCGTAAACGATGTAACGAGAATCGAGCGTTTCGCCAACGCGAACTCTGTAGAAATTAAAAACAAAAAATAATAAAAAAATTGTCATTAATTAATTAGCTAACAAATTGTCTCAATTTTGTCGAAAATTGTTTGTTTTTTTTTCACCTGTAATATCCTTCTGCGTCGTCCCAATTGTCGGTCAAGCTTGGATTGTCCGGTCCACCTTGTCGCTTGCCTTCCACCGTAGGACTCTGCAAAATAAATTTTTCAATTGGCAAAAAAAAAAAAAAAATCGACAGCAATTTTTCGTCTTTTTTGTTGTTGTAATTTTTTTTGGCATTTTTTTAAGTTAAACAAAACTCACGCTAAAGTCACCGATATTATCGGCCTCAGCAAACATGTCCCATTCGTTTGCCTTCTTGATCGTTTGCTTATCGTCGCCGATTTTAGTTTTATCGGCATTGCCAGAATCTTCAAGTTTTTCCATCTCTTGACCGGGTGGTGCATCGGCAAATCGTGATTTTCTCTTTTTTGATGCTTGAGGCGAGGATTTAAGTGTCTCGGGAAGAGGCGGAGTATGACTTTCCAAGGGCGATTCATTATTATTGGAAAGAACCTCGATGGATTTTGGCGATACGACGATCGATCGGGTGTCCGTTCTCGGGGATCCTACGACAATGCTCAGATCGCCTGAGAGATTCGAGTCCTCCTCGTTTGGTCCACCTAATCGCTGATCAAACAAACGAAGCAGAAAAAGAAAAATATTCGATAAACATAAGAAAAATGAGTAAAAAATACAAGAAAATAAAAAAAAAACAAAACAAAAGTGATAAAAAAATAAATGATTTGACGATTACCTTGAGTAATTCTTCTCTCTGCTTTCTTCTGCGCTCAATAATCGCTTCCTCGTCCTCCTCTTCCTCTATATCAATGTCCTTTATTTCCTCCTCGCTCGAACTTTCTGATCTCTCAATTTTCAGTCCCTCCGAGAGTGAATCCTTGTATTTGTCTCCACGTTCGCGTTTGCCATTTCTCTCTCTGCCACGATCGTAATCGCGTCCGTGACGATCACGATCGCGTCGACCACGTGACAATGATCTTGATCTTCGATATCGATCATTTCCACGATCACGATTAATCTGATTACGACCTGGACTTCGGGATCTTCTCAAACTTCGCGATCTCTCGCGTCCTCGATCGTTATTACGACTATCGCGACGATCTCGACTTGTTGCTCTTTCGCGATTTCCATGATTCCTCTCGCGACTTTCGGCTCGTTTGTCACGGCTCCCATTACGATCTCTGCTCGATGCTCTGTCCCGAATTGGACGCTCTCGGCTTAATGGTCCATCGCGTTCGTTATTTTCACGATTATCACGCTTGTTAATCATCGCTGGATGCTGACCACGAATTTCTCCTGTTCTCGCATCACGAGAGTTACTACCGTTTCGGCAATTACGACGGTCTGTCTCACGTTTACGATCTTCCTCTCTGTTGAATAATAATAATAATTATTATTATTATTATTTTTCATAACATATAAAATATGAGATAAAAAATCATGAGATAAATGTAAAAATATGATAATTTTACCTCTGCTCGTGTTCTCTCTTTCGTGGATCTTCTCGTTTTGCCAAATCTTTGCGTCTCTCTTCGTCGAGCCTTTTTCTCGCATCTTCCCTTCTGACCTCTTCGCGCGGGCGTTCAATGACCTTTCGCAAATCCCCTCTGACACCTCGGCGAATTTCATCCTTTTTCGTATCTTCCCTGAGTCTTCCTTTGTCGTCTCTTCGTCTCTCTGTATCTTTTCTCTTGTCACGTGACTCTTCGCGGATTCTTCTGTCTCTCGTCATATCAACGACGACTCGTCTCTCAGTTTTCATAACTCTTTTGCGCTCTCGACTCCCGGATTTACTTCTGTAACGTTTTTTATTTAGCTGTGAGCTCTCATCGCCGCTGTCATCCTCCACGAGTATGACATCCGGGGTTTCGGCAACTTTTGGCTCATCGCGAATTAAAATTCTCTCCTCCTTATCTGACTCGTCGGAGAGATATTGCACCAGACATGCCTGCAGTCGTTCCTGATTATTTATCAAAAGAAATTATCCTTTTTTTATTATTTTATCAATGGAAAAGCTTTTTTTTTTTTTCAGTTTCTCTTTTAAGACAATTCGAGTGAGCAATTTATATTTATTTCTAATTTTTTTTTGCAACGTTTTCCATAATTACACGGAATAATTTCAAAGATATCCTACCTTTTGTTTCATCAATTCCTCGAGATCAATGTCATCTTCGATAATGGTGCAATCAACTTCGTCCGAATCGAGATCGACCAATTTTTCATCCTCACTCTCCTCTGTCGATAAAACCTCCATAGGTAAAGGAATTTTGCCATTAATAACGGTTTCTTTTGGTGTGACAATAACGATTCTCGTAGGCATACATTTTTCCTCCGTTGTTCCATTCTCGGTTTCTCTCTCCTTTTTCGGCCTTTTGTGCTTCTTGTGTTTTTTTCGTTCTGATTTTATCTCATCTCTTTCCAATGTTTTCTCCTTTTTGTGCTTGTGATGCTTGTGCTTTCTCTTCTTTTTTCTTCTCTGATCGAGAGCATCTGTGTCGTGATCCATGGATGGCCGATCTTGACGATTTGCGCTCAAGCACTCCAAATCGGATTCGCTAAAATGAATTTATTGGAGCAACTTATATTATTAATATTTATGTGCGAGCAACATTTTAATCGAATTGAAAATATCGAACGTATATTTAAATAACTCGTTGTGTGTTGTGAAAAAAAATTAATGAATAATTTCGCCATTTACCTGTTGCCACCAATTATAATTAATGCCAAATATTCCTCTTTTAATTATTAAAATTCAGCATCAATTAATTAAATCGTATTTAAATCACTATATATAGATATACTTTGCGTGTAGTGTTCATTCACTGGTGCATTCACCCTGTACATAAAGCTCCTAGACCATATCTCATGCCAATTTATCATTATTCTGACTTTAAAAAACGCCAAAAATTTTTTGTTTCCATTTTTTGCGCTAATTATATTTATTCATACATGATATAACGATCACTTGAACTTTTTTGGCCGCGTGAAATATTTTTGTTACATTTTGTTCCATTTTAGCCGGAAATTCTCATGTTGATGTATAAGAAAAAAAAAGAAAAAAAAAATTGTACCTCGTGATAATTTTTTTTTATTTTGGTGTAATTAAGTGGCAGGACGTACTTTGCTACACAATTTCACTATTTTTTAACCCTCCAGACGATTTTGAAATATACTTGAGCGCCATCTACACGATTCGCCCATGGCAGAATTAAGTGTTTCACCAAACGTCCGCCAGGTGGCTTCTCGCGAAGCATCTCTCGCAAGAGGAAGCATCGCAATGCTACTCATATATAAGGTAAACCCACCAGCCACCATTCAATCAATTAATAAGAGTCAGCCCAAGTTAATAAACTCTTGTGTAAAATTACTATATATATATATATAGTTCGCATGCAAGAGTTTATTTACTAGAGCCCATTTATTCACTGATGAGGCACCTATTCCTTCGATGTAAATCTAATTAATGTTCTTTGAAAAAATAAATATATTCTAAAATAAATATCTGTTGGTCCATCCTCACTGAATTCAACATTAACCCTCCGCAGTGACACTATCGGAGAATTTCACGGTAGTCACACTGAGTCTATTCTACCCAGTCAGTTTCAAAAAACGATCGTGAGAAAACTATCCGTCCAATGTGGATAAAAAAAATTACAAATCCAAACATGTTAATAAAAAAATCATAATGAGGTCATTTCGAAAATCGAGGACACTTTTTCTGGTCGATTCTACCCAGTGATGTGACTGCGGAGGATTAACCATAACACATTTTTTTTCAAAAAGTATCAATAACTCCAAAGTTGCTCGAGATGAAGAGATTATATATATATATTTGTGAAAATATTCAATAATTTCATAAAAATTGAAATTCTTCACCGATCCTTGCCTCATTTGATACCAAACATCGTTTAATTTTTCTTATATTTGCGTGACACATTTTGAATCAATATCTTTAAATTTATCAAAGTTGAAACAACGACAGACAATTTTTGAAAAACTAAAAAATCTCATAAAATCTATAGCCCTATATTGATTATAATGATAATTATGTAAAACAAACAAAATGGAGGCACTGCTCTACTTATGTACAAAATTCCACCTTGGTAACTTGATATCTTTCGGTCATAATAGTTTCAACAGTATATGTTGTACAGCTTCAATTTAGCATAACCAGAGATCAAACGATTTTTTTGAAATATTTGGCGCCATCTTTAGTACTTTGCGATAAAACTATGGAAATTTTTTGTTCTCTCACCATAACAATGTTTTCCTTCTATGAAGAAGCAAAAAAATGTCCATTTTGTACAAAACCTCAAAATAATTGGAACGAAGCACAGAATTTTCATTTAGTAAAAAAAAAAAACAAAAAAAAATGCCATCTTTTGTTTTAGCTGTGAAAAATGTGGAAAAATAATATTCTGCGCAAATAAATACGTTTTAAAGATTATTATAATATGAAAAATAATGGAGAAAATGTAAGGAGATGGCAAGGGTCAGATTATGTTTCGAATTGACATTGAACACCTCGTATCTCGTAATGAATAATTCATAATAAACGATTCACACATACCAAAGTATGAAAATAATCGTTCTTATCTGGGATAATTGCAAATTATACAATAATTATTCCCTAACGACAGAACTACGACAGGTTCTTAGGTTAAGCCAAATGTAAACATCATCGGCCTTGAAATTCTGCCACGCGACACCAAAGATATTTCTTTTGTATTTCTCCCATTCATGTATTTAACTCTATGAAACTCGTTACGAACCTCATGATGAATTAATCCTCCTGTTACGGATAAATATACGAAATTCCTGACTCACTGAACACAAGAAAACGACAGAGATTGCGAACGATTATGAAGTTAACTGCGGGTCGACGCCATCTTGTCCAAATCCTTATGTCTGAACTTGTCTCGCTTTCCAGCTATCGATATATCGATTGAACGCTCTTGCGCGCGCGCGGGAATATTCAAAATGTATCTCTTCATTCTCTCGAGACAATTAACAAATGCTTCTTCGTTATGAAATTCAACAAATTCTCCTCCATTAAACCTTTTCTCTATCTAAATTCTAATATAATTCATAAATTTATTAATTTGTGAAATATTTATTTCTTCTTCATAGTAAACATCGCAACACAATATAGCTAAGAAAATATCTACATATATTCGAACGCCACTAGACCGATATGTTTATTTCGGTATTTCGCGTGAAAAATAAATTAGTTGCAAAATGTTTAACACAATATTTTGGTACAAGCTCGCTGGTACGACAATTGATTAAAATTCATCTATCAAATGATCGAAAGATTATCTCAAAATTTAATAAATACTGTTTGTAACCTACATTTTTACTGCGCAACGATCACAAATATTAATAATATTACAAAGTTTTCAGATAATCCATAATTTTGAATAAAAATATAAATTCAAATAAAACTATAAATATAACAAAAATGTATTAAAAAATATGTTTACAGTCCGATGATAAATTGATATCAATACCACGAAGAGCTTTAATGTACGTACCCGGAAGTGATGACAGAAAAGTAACTAAAGCACAATCGATCGATGCAGATCTCATAGTCTTAGATTGCGAGGATGGCGTTGCAATCAATCAAAAAGTAAACATTTACATATTATGGCAATATACGTAGTTAGTCCACAGAATACTGAACTAAACTGAACTAAATCGAAGTTTAATTCTCACGGATGATTATATTTTTAAGGAATCAGCAAGAAAAAAAATTGCCGAGATGTTGGAAAAAGCAAAATTTTCATTCTGTGCAGCTCAATGGGGCATTCGAGTGAATTCTGTGAGTTCAGGACTCTGCGAGATGGATTTAAGCGCAGTTCTTGGCGCTCACAAGAAACCACCTTGTATTCTTTTGCCAAAAGTTGAGAGCGTGGATGAAATTTTATGGGTAAAAAAAAATCAATATTTAGCAAACAGCATGAATAAAAAATATTTTGTCGAATTATTAAAAAATATTGAAAAGTATAGAAATTTTCAATGTATCAAGCGAACGAGTAAACTTTTTAACATTGCGCCTTTCATTACAAATTAAAGTTTGCAGATGCGACGAAAAAATTGAATTCTGATAATGTCGAGATGGACATGATCGTTTACAGCGAAACTGCGAAAAGTATGATAAAATTACCAGAAATAACTCGGGCTGCTGTTGATGCTGGAAAAAAAGCTTCGTTGAGATTAGTAGCTCTCGTTATAGGAAGTGACGATTACACGGCGAATATCGGTAACGGCTCATTTAACCCTCCCAATGCAAAAAAAAACATGAAAAAATAGCAATTTGAGAGTTTCAATACTTTTTGCAGGAGCCACGAGAACGAAAAGCTGCTTGGAAATTCTCTACGCGAGACAGAGACTCGTTATGATTGCAAAAGCTTTTGATTTACAAGCTATAGATATGGTTCACATAGATATCGGAGGCAAACGAAATATATTTTCTTTTTTTTTTTTCACACGAGAAACGCGAATATTGAAAAAAATAATAAAATTTTGTTCACTTTATTACTTTTAGATTTGGACGGATTGCGAAGGACATCGGAGGAAAGTGCAACTTGGGGATTCACAGGTCGTCAAGTGATACATCCATCTCACGTGGCAATTGTACAGGCAGCTTACAGTCCATCGGAGTCTCGTATCGTTTGGGCAACCGAACTCGTCAAAGCTTTCGATCTTCATCAACAACTGGGCAAGGTAAGGCCGCCAATAAAAATTTCGATCATAACGAAAATTTACCTCACTAATGTCTTAATTATCGACATAAATACAAAAAAGTCATTCGTCAATCACAGAAAAATCTAATCTAAAATTTGAAATCTAATAAAATCCAAAATCTAATTTTTATAATGAATAAAAAATTGAATTTTACCATTTAGAGTTTCTCTCGTCTTGTCTGCATCGTAAATTCGTCGCGGAAAATATTAAAACGGATGTGCATTTTTTTTCTGTTTAAACACAGGGTGCCTTCGTTTTTCAAGATCAAATGATCGACATGCCGACACTACGACAAGCCCGGAATATTGTGAATTTGGCAAAAACATCAATAACGAAAAGCTCGTAGATTATTATTTATTGTACATTAATACGAAATATTGGACAATTGATCAAGAATAATTGTTTAATATCAGCTATGTCAAGATCTTTTTGGCCCTGGAGGCTTTTCATAGACAAAGCTTATATATCACGTATATATGTATAGTAATGTATGAGTAAGTACTGTACAAATGTGTAAATAATTAATAAGATATTAACAAAATTAATAATAATCAAAACAAATGCAAATTTCAATTACAATAAAATACTTTAGAATATCAAATTAGCCCTTAATGATTTAGTCAGTGTCAAATATTATCTGTGCGATGTGTTAAAAAATTATCAATTTTTTTTTGTTGTACCATCGTATGTATTGAGGGGTGGGGGGAAAAATCCTGCATCGAACATGGGTAAAAAAAAATCTTCATTGTGTGATGTATGTAAAATTTACACATATATAATATTCAAGGCACTCATTTTGTGTTTTCCTCTCTTGCAAATTATTCGATATTACCAACGTGCCTCGACTTTACAATACGCCATTATATATTTACATTTTTTTTTTTTTTCTTTCAATCATATTTTCAAACGTTAATAATTCTTGCGCGCGCTAATCAAGTAATTTTTTTTTTTTTCAATCATTTTTCACGCTGTGCAATGATAATTGAAGTTCAAGAGAGAAAAACAAAATTCAGCTGACCTCGTGACAATTCAGCTGACCTCGTGAAAATTCGTCTGACCTCGTGAAAATTCGTCTGACCTCGTGAAAATTCGTCTAACCTCGTGAAAATTCGTCTGACCTCGTGAAAATTCAGCTGACCTCGTGAAAATTCAGTGTGCGTTACTTGGCCATCAGAATTGATTCTTTATATCGTAAATTTGATTATAAAATATTTATTGTCTTGAATCTTGATGGTGACTTTTCAGTAATTGTGCCTTATTTGGTATCTTCAATGGTTAATTGATGATTTTCTCACGAGATGCAAGATTCTACGGTCTTCTTAACAGCGTCACGAGCATACGGGATATACGAGAGCGAGTACCACGTCATTGCCAATGATTGAATTATTATAAATAAGAGGGCCAATCCAGCTTTGTGTAACTGTCGAGATGTAGAAAAAATTGTATTAATTTTTTAGAATGGAAAAAAAAAAAATCTCTCGTAATTGTTAAATTATAAATTTAAAAAAAAACATATATATATATCTATAAATATTTACCCCTATAGCAGCATACAAGGTCATTCCTAATGAAACGATGACCAATAGTGTAGCAATTATTCTCGTTGATGCAAACATTTTTTTCACTTGGTTAATCGGTCCCATTAAGAAACACGTGCTGGATGAAACAATAATAAAATTTGCACATCAATTTACGCACACAATGAAATTTAGCCAACGAGACTGTTGTATTTATTACCTTGCCAGAGAAATGATATTTCCGAGGGTATAAAAAACAGCAAAAATTGTGAGTCCTTTGTTTAAAAAGAGGGCAAATGAGCCCAAAAACGAGAAGAGAATACCAACGATGAAACATATCACAAAACCTTTTATTCTCGTTGACCAGCTCAGCGTGCTTTCATCCATAATCTGTTAATTAAATTTAAATAAATTTATCTGTTAGCAGAGCAAATGGAATAAATTATTTTGAAAAATATGAAAGAATTATTTTAAAGTGAAAGAAATATATTTTATTGGCCATCAACGACGATCGATACTCACCACGAAATCCACATGACGCTTTTGTGACATTAAATATGAGATTTAATTAGCATTTTTTTTTTTTTTCAAATCGCCACTCTTATGAGAATTCAATTTTTTTTTATTGAAATGAAAAATGTTTAAATTTACCTGCGTTATAATTCCGCTCTCCTCGTCACATTGCTCATTCCCACTGAGGGCTCTTCTCAATTTGTCCATATTTTTAAAATCAACCAAAATTCAGCACGTTTGCCAAAAATTCTCCGATTCGCAATTCGCTAATTTCAGCCTATAACAAAAAATTATATATAATCGAAAAAATCATAATATTGCGATTGGGATACAAAAAAAAAGCCAATTGTTTAAAACTTTGGATATAATCCCTCATTTTTTGAATTTAAAAAATTCAGATGAAAGAAAATTATTCTTAAAAGTTTATTTTAGTGTAATTAGCATGAAGTGAAACCCTACAATTATTTTTTTGCGCAAGGATTTTTTTTTTATTGTTTATCATTTATTTGCCTGATTAGAAAATAATAGATTGCGTTCAATTTCGATGTATGGAAAATTGGAAATTTTCATTGAAAATATCAGGTGCATTTGCTTCAAAATATTTATCAGTGGAAATTTGATTACAATTATAATTATTGTTTTATTATCATGATCGTTGGTTCATTGACGTTATCGAACTATTTATACATTCTATACACATCATATAATCGTTAAATTGCAATTAATCGCAATTAACACGTTTTTTATTTCAATTTTTGTTTCCCTGGCAAAGATCCTTGCACGAAAACGCGTATAATATATATATATATATATGTCTAGTGAGGAAAATTTCAGGATAGCAAACCGCGAATATATTGGGGGAAGGGGGCGTTGAACGTACGAAAAAAATAACGGACAAATATGGAAATGAATCAATCTGTAATGCACGATATTTAATCAAATACCAAATTATTTACTACGAGAATAACACACGTATGTGTCAGAAAGTTGACAAATTTGACTCACGCGATAGAATTGAAATTGTTCCGAGGTTATGTTCGATATTCTTCTTGGTACTTGTGAAAGATTACGCTATGCTTGCTGATGCACGGAGAATTGAATTTTCAGTAAAGAACGAAGAATGTACGTCAGCTGTTGACCCGTCAACACCGGTGCAAAATTATCTTCATTCTTGAGTCATTTATTCGATCAAACTCATTCTCTGCTGGACCATATGACGGTCATAGCATCATGTGTCACTCTATCTTCGTGATCATACGCACACACATACAACACATACAAAAACACCGTCGAGAAACAATGCATAAAAAAAAAGGGATCAACTACATCAACTTGTTGCACCTTTTATTTTTTAGATGGCGTTGATGGCGCCTCGAACTGGTGGCGCCTCTAGTGTCCAATTGAGCGAACATCAGTTCGTCAGGTGTGGGTAGCGTGTGCGGCAGCGTGCGTGCTGTGTCTTCTAGCGCAAAACTACGTCGAGATTCATTGTACTATTATTATTAGTATTATCAGTGTAATTGATTCGAGCGGCGACTTTTTTTTGTAAGTATTACAACTCTGCAGACACATGCGCTCACAATGTCAATCTTCGTACTCACTGATTTTCTTTATTGCATCGATGTTTTTGTAGGCTTCTATCACGTGTCATTTGCAGGTTAGGCACGCGGTACTTACCGAAAAATATACACTGAGTATGTGGGGGGGCATCAGTAGATCTTGTTCGCTCTTTTGTTGCTTAGTCGCTGACCCAAAATTAGAAGAAAAAAAATATTGTTAATGTTATTTGCTCTACTTGCAATCTTCGTTATTTATAAATCAGTGTTTGGTCCGCCATATTGGCTGCGCCATCTTCAATATTGACTTTGAATTTCAAATGAGCAATATGAAAAAATCCTAATAGATAGATAGATAG
The DNA here is from genome assembly GCA_963669185.1 of Dyspetes luteomarginatus. NCBI lineage: Eukaryota > Metazoa > Arthropoda > Insecta > Hymenoptera > Ichneumonidae > Dyspetes > Dyspetes luteomarginatus. Next base: position 14,425,597 of record OY769912.1, on the reverse strand, counting down.
ATAGATATAAATCAAGGACTTATGAGGTGTAAAAACGGGAGTAAAACAAATATTTATTCTTGCACAATGAATGCAAGAAACTTCTTTCGCTCGTTTGGTCAACAATTTTTCAAAAAAAAACAAAATGGCGGCATTTTGCACATTAGATTCGAATAATTTCTTACAATTCCTCGATGTTTTTCTTTTGTTTATCAAAGGTCTGCCGCAATTTAAAGCTGACAAAAAATGTCATTCCGAGGACGTGGAGGTGGTGGTGGTGGCGGAGGATTTGGTAGAGGAGGAGGTGGCGGTGGATTTCGAGGTGGTCGAGGTGGAGGAGGATTTCGCGGTGGACGTGGAGGAGGAGGCGATCGTAGAGGGTAATGTCGATCTCTGAAATAAAAATTAAATAAAAACCCAAAACTAGCGATAAAAACAATCAAAGTTTCGTTTTCTCAGTTACGATCAAGGACCGCCCGAGACTGTGACTCAACTCTGCCATTTTGAATGGACTGTGCAAAACGATCTTGTGGCCAAAGTCGATATAGAGGATGTGCCCTTCTTCAATGCTCCAATTTATACCGAAAACAAACAACAAATTGGCAAAATTGACGAAATATTTGGCAACATAAGGGACTATTACGTTTCTATAAAACTTTCGGAAAATCTGAAATCTTCGAGTTTTGAGAAAAATGCCAAGGTAGAATTTTTTTTTTAATTTTTTTAACATAAATTAAAAAATATATATATAAATATAAAAAAAAAATGGCCCAAAAATTGACAATTAAAAATATAACTTATCTCTCGTTGATACAGCTCTTCATAGATCCAGCGAAGCTTCTGCCATTGCATAGGTTTTTGCCAAAAGCTCCAGGCTCGGAGCAGAGACGAGGTGGACGTGGAAGAGGCGGAAGTAGAGGGGGCCGTGGAGGTGGCGGACGTGGTTCGTTTGGCGGTGGAAATGGATTCAGAGGTCGAGGAGGAGGTGGCGGAGGTTTTGGTCGTGGAGGAGGAGGAGGAGGTGGTTTTGGCCGTGGAGGTGGCGGCGGCGGTGGTTTTGGCCGTGGGGGAAGTGGAGGTGGCGGCAGAGGACGAGGTAGAGGTCGCTGGTAGAAATTATATCACAATAACGTGTACAAAGTTAATAAATTTTTACCCAAAAGGCTCAGATTTAATATAATGGACGAGTCAAATCGAATCTTTTGACGTTATACAGCCGTTATGGAATAATTCATCCTCCACCTGTATAACTGTTTTTCGCTAACGTAGTCTGTATCATGGATTTTTCCTTAAAAGATCCACAGTACAGACGGAGAATTAACAAATACACGGCAGACAAATGAAATATAATTGCCTCGTCTATTTCACATTAACACAATTTTCATATTTCAAAAATAAGATAAACTTAAATATTATCTCATCTCAGTATGATTAATGTCTTTTGTCATAATTAATATGAAATAAAGATGAAGTTTTTTTTTTCATTTTTTTTTTGTATGTTTTTCACTCAAATAGAAAACTTTGACAAGGGAATTTAAACCTCGTCGAATTTTATGTGCTTTCCGAGTTCCTTTTCCGCTTTTTTCAACAATTTGTCACGTCCACGCTGCTTGACGCGATCTTTTTTGCTCAATTTTTCTTCACGATCTTGCAATATTTTTTCCCAGTATGATTTTTCCTCATTTCCTTCGAGTATTCGAACATTTCTCTTATCGCTGTGCTTTTCGGTGAAAATCTTGGCAGCTTCGGCATTGTCACAACGCACAAAAGCTTCACTCGATCCTTCGTAAACGTCGATGTATTTTACAGCCTGTTCACTTCGAAGCTCGAGCTAAAATTGAATGAAAAAAAAAAAATTGTCACAATTATGATAAAATTGTTGCGCGATATTAAATCCTAATACTAAATTAATACAATTGTACGAACTTTGAAAGTTTTGGGATTCGAGCATGGCTCGACGAGTGCCATTTTCACAATCACACCAGGAACGAAAGAAAATTTTTGACCCGAATTTTGTTCATCCTTGCAATTTTCCTTTTTCTCAACTTGTTCAGCATCCATTCGGTCCTTTCGATCGTAATCGTTTGCCCATTGATTCCATCGTGATTTGTGCAAATGTTGCTTCAACTGTTTCATTTTATTTCTCTGCAGTTGAAGATATTTGTTTCTCAATTGTTTCCAATCTCTCTTGGCCATTATTTGCAATCCAAGCTCAGCGACATCAATTTTTTCGCTTCTACTTCGACGCTTTCTCTTTCGTTTTTTCTTCTTCTTGTCCTCGTTATCTTTTTGTATTTCGACATGGCTCGATTCCTCCTCATCGTGCGATACTTTTTCTCGAATTTCCGTGCACTCATTTCTTATTTTCACATCATCATTTTCCTTTTTTTCTTCCTCCTGCACGGATTCCTCAATTCGAGCTTTTTTCATTCTCGTCGATTCCTCGTCTTCTGATAATTCATTTTTTTCGGCATTGCGCTTTTGCGCAATTTTTATCTCGTTTTGGCTGCTACTTTTTTGCTCTTTTGGCGATGAAATTTTCGTTAATTCGTTCGTTGCTTCGTCCTCGGTGAATGTCGTTATGCTCAAAAGCTCATGTGGCCCCGTATGAGACGGAAGTGTGCAATTTTTCTCCTGAAATGCCTGAACAAACGAGAATTTGAAAAAAATTGAACAATCACCATTTTTTTTTCTTTCGTCACTTGAAAAATTTTAAGGAGAAAAAATTTTTACCTCTAGACACTTGTTTGCCCCTTCAACATTATCAAATTCGACAAAAGCAAAACCCTTGATTTTTCTGCTGCTTTTGTACCGTGGAATTGACACATAAGCGATTGCACCGTATTGTGAAAATAAATTACTGAGCCAATCGTGATTAGCGTCTGGCGGCAAACCCTGAACATAAACGGTGCAAGCTTCGCAATTTTCTCGAGGATTTATCGGAGTTGTGCGACAAACTTTTGTACCATCATCGGACAGAGAAAGAATTGTCGAGTTTTTCAGAGCTTTCGCCACTCTGTTAACGTCGTCGGTTAATACTCGTATTTTGTTGAAATGAAGAAATACATTCAAATCAACATCTGAAAAAGATTTATTGGTTCATCGTTTACCATTTAATTACGTCGTGGATAATATTCGTATTATTATTATTTGCTATATTATTATTATTATCGTCATAATCCTTATTTTTTATGAAAAAGTTTACACAAATATGTGCTTCAGTATTTTTTCCATCAGTTTAACGATTTTTATTAAGGCGATGTGCTACTCCTCTGTCGGTAACAAAAACTGTGTACCAAAATTCTCCTAAACAGTTGATCTTTCGGACAAACGAAGAGAGCCACGAACTGAAGAATCGTTATACGCAATTCGTTCGATTCTCTTCGTTTGTCCGAATGATCAACCGTTTAGAAGAATTTTGGTTCTTAAATTGATTTGGAGTAAAATTTAAAATTTCGCATTTATATTTACATAACCTGTTGATGTTATACTTACATGGATCAAATTTAATGAGATTACCCAAAAATCGATCTTTGCTGAGATTAGCATCACTGAAGTAAAATTCCATTTGTTTGAGAATAAGCGCGTGCAGAGCTTTTTTCCTCAAACGTGGTTTTCCCCTCGATACATTGCCCTCCTGATTGAGCATCTCTTCACACGGACGTTGCAATGAATTGTGCACTTGAGGAACCGGAATTGATTCCGAGGCCAATCCGACAGTCGATTCTTGCTCTTCCATAACCATATTTTATTTATTTTATTCTAAATATGAGAAATAAGGGAAATTTTATAGGTTAGGCGTAAAATTTGCTATATATAAAAACAAAAAGATTATCAAGTCACAGAGTTTTTATCGAGATTGTGAAAAAAAAAGGACATCAGATACGATGAAAAGTTTAAAGCCAAATTTCTATTAATAAAAAGAGCAATTTGCGTAACGATGAGCTAAAAATTGTATTATAAAGTTATCAGCGTATTGATAAAATGCAAAACTTACGAGAGTACAAATGATGCTCTTGTTTAAACGATCAATTATTTTTTGTAGTAAAATTTATTATGTTTTGGTTTGAATCAGCAATTTTAAGACACCGGCGATCTTTTCCTTTTTTTTTTTCGAAATCCTACAAAGTAGTGCAAAGGCAAAATAATGCACGTAGAATGGCAAAGTTACTCGCGAAAAATCCTCCAGATGTAACGCCTCTGACGCACTTTCGTTTAGTTTCGGCGGGAACATTGAATGTCTGTCCCACCGATTCCTGCGCAAGGCGCAGGTTCGTAGCTGGCAAGGAGCTGGCAAGGAGCCTTGTGAATTTCCTTCTGTGATAATGGTTGGGTCGAGGCAAATAAATGAAAAACAATCTTTAGGTAAATAGTTCGATTGTCCGATAAATTTATTATATTATTTCAGTATAAATTAACGAAATTGATCGTTCGAGAGTCGATTCTGTTCTGCACTCCGGGCATCTCGTGGCAACGAGACCCCGGCTGACCCTTTCTTCATGCGCAATCTGTAAAAAATAGATTACATGTATACATAGCAAACAGTTTATAATTGTCAAAATCCATACATCGAATATTAACCTACTTTGATATAGACGATTGAATATTTCGAATTCAAAATTTAGCGCTTCTCGCGGATGCTAGAACGTGCTGCCATCTAGCGGAAGGTATCTTAAATACACATATTGTCGACTAACGCCATCTTACGGCAATCTCCCTACAACTCATTGTTCATTGTCGATTCGCACACCTCGCACGTGTTTCAGCCATTTCGAACAACAAAGTGCAAAAATAATCGAAATATGTACATGCTCGTTTAATTATAATAATTATAAGTGCCGTGCTACTTGATTCGAAGTAAATTTCATTTTACAATTCGTGCCATAACGTACTCGCTTATTTTTCGTGACAATTTGAATTTCATTAAAAAAGAATGCGGCAATTGTGAAAGCTTATAATTTTGAGGTTGTAGCGCGTGTCTGGCACATTGATAGATATATCTATACACATATATATATATGAGTGATTTGGCGGGAAATACGTATGGAATTTGATGCATAATATTGTAGCAATAAAACGGAAAAAGGAGCTTTAAAGTCGTATCCATGTTGAGAATAATGTACGATGTTGACGAAACTAATGGTAAGGAGTTTCATAACACGATGCAACACTTTGAAAAGACTGATGGTTGCACAACGAGGCTTTCACGATTCCGTCGACAATTTATCGACAATCTCGCTCATACAAATAAAAAAAACTCTGAAGCGGTTCAATGTCAGTCATCAAGATGGCCATGCTTGCCTTCTTACCGATTGTCCACTATGCGAGTCTGAAAAAAGTAAAGATTCCAAGGTTTATATCAACAAAACGACGGGTATGTACGACAACAAAATAACACATTTGGCGGCAATACGAATTTTGCCATTCGACCTCTAGCGGCAGTTTTAGGAATCACGAGCGGGAAAAGCCGAGCCGCTATTGGTCACTTCATAACTATATCTATGAAATATTCGACCACGATTGGTTATCGAGTCCTTCACTAGCAGACCAGGCCGATTCTAAACCAATTAACAGCAATCTTCCGATGGCTAAAACGCAAATTTCAGTGCAATTATACACAATTACAACAATATTCAAATTTCGAACGCGGCTCATATTTCATTGCAGATCCAGTGCTTAGCGATTAAAATAACAGAATTTAATATAAAAATCAAACATTAGAGGATGAAAAAAAAAAAACAAATTGCAGGTTCTTTCGTCTGCCAGAACTGCAGGCACACCGGCCCTTGGAGCACTCTGGAGAGATTTTTTGCACCAGTAAAATCGAAAATAATGTCAGAGGAATTGAAAATGCTGAGGGGATCATTGCAGAAAGAGGAAGATTTTACCGATAGATGGAGCATAATTCAGAGCAAAAGCGAAATCCTTTCAAATTTATCAGAGAACGATTACAACAGTATTCTCGAGAAATTCTCACTGCCAGTCTGTATCAATATTTTATACGCCTGATAAAAATAGTACGATGATAATTGCTTCTAATTTTATATGTTGGAATTATTATTATTATTATTTTATTTTATCAGAAAGTTCCTCGTGAAACGATGTCTCATTTGAATTGCCTTTACGAGGATGCTACTGGAGTGTTATATTTTCCACTTGTGGCTGGCAACCATACAGTTGGTTACAAATTGCTTTCTCGCAATTCAAAAACCATCGAGAAAACTGTACCGGCTGTTAATACCAGCGGATTATTAATTTACAGGCAAAAGAATGTTAAATCCGATAATCCAGCAGTTCTCGTGCCTTCTATTAACGATTTACTCGCTCTGATATCAAACAAATCGGCTCCCATTGTGATTTGCTTGCCTTACGGTTTGAAAAATATGCCCCAGCAGATATTGCCCAATATGGAAAATTATAAAAAATTAATATTATGGTTTGGGAACGATGCGCCAAGCTGGGACACCGCAAGGCAGTTTGCAAAAAAATTAAATGAGAAAAGATGTCATTTTGTAAGGCCGACCGATCGACAGCCAAGTCCGAAAATTGCTGCGACATTGGACTACGATCTTAAGAGTATATTGCAAAATGCACAGCCAATATGGCACAAAAGTATAACGACATTTCAGACCCTCCGTGAGGACGTACTGAGCGATTTGCAAAATATCGAGAGAGTTCAAGGAGTCAAATGGACGAGATATCCGGCATTAAATAGAATCTTGAAGGGTCACAGAAGGGGAGAATTTACCGTATTGACGGGACCGACTGGTAAATAATTTATTATTTTCCATCTCGATCTTTTGCAAACAATCAAATTTATTATTCAATTAATTTTTCCTCAGGCTCGGGAAAAACGACATTTATCAGCGAGTACTCCCTTGATTTGGCTATGCAGGGTGTCAATACACTTTGGGGCAGTTTTGAGATAAGAAATGCGAGACTTGCAAAAACAATGCTACAACAAATGGCCGGTTTACCACTCGATGAAAATTTAGAAAATTTTGATCATTATGCGGATATATTTGAAAAATTGCCCATTTATTTTATGACTTTTCATGGCCAGCAGAGCGTCAAAGTTGTGATGGAAGCGGTTGAGCACGCGACATACGTGCACGATATTTCTCACGTTATAATTGATAATGTACAATTTATGTTGGGCACATCTGACGATTCAAAGCACATCGACAGGTATCACGATCATTAAAATTCTATACCAATGATCTTGAATTAATTAACAATAATAATTTCATGATAATTCAATTCAATTTCAAAACAAATTAATATAATTTTTCTTCTAATTATTTAATGTTTAGATTTTGGCGACAGGACATAATAATATCGTCATTCAGGACATTTGCGACAAAATACAATTGTCACGTGACCCTTGTCATTCATCCCCGAAAAGAGAGAGAAAATGAAGATTTGACAACCGCCTCGATTTTTGGAGGAGCCAAAGCGAGCCAAGAAGCCGACAATATTCTTATCATTCAGGATAAGAGATTGACCAGTATTAGAGGCAAAAAGTTTTTGCAAGTTGCTAAAAATCGTTACAGCGGAGATTTGGGTATTATGGTGATGGAATTTGACAAGGACAGTCTGAGTTATGAGCAAAAGAAAAAATCAAAGAGCGAGATTAGCGACGATGCGACCGAAATGAAAACCAAAACGGATGAATCCCAAGAAATTGAGCCCACAAGCCAGAGTTAAGAGACGAATCGAACAATTTTTTTTTTTCCTCTCAATTCAACGCTACTCTCAAATGCAATTCTATAAAATCAAAACTATTTTCTTACAGTTGAATGATTTTCATACAAAAATTAAAAACCAATAAGTTATGCACTTTACGCCAAAAATTTGTACATAATAAATCACAACTCATATGACAATAGTACATGCTGCATCGATGTAATTATTCATTTTCTTACAATTTTGTAAAAAAAAAAAAATGCTTCAAAAAATTCTCTCCGCTAGAAGCTGCTGCGTGGACCGGGGAATCGCTTTACACCCACGTTGTTATCAGCTGTTGCCGTTTAGAGATTGGGGAGGGGGCCGTCGGCAGGGCCATGGCAGGGCGTGCAGCGATGTATATATAGCAATGGGCTCTATCGGGTATATATGTACACATATATATATATATACCCGATAGAGATATATATATGTGTGTATATATACCCGATATATATATGTATATGATAGAGCCCATTGACTCTCATCCGCTGTTCATATACCGTGTGTGAGTGTGTGGACACTCAATACATGCGTGTGAATTTGACTCGTTCATGGAATAAGCATGTGCGCATACGAGCCCTCTGACATCGAAGATGACCACATCAGCAACGGCAAACACTCTTCATCTACCGGCTACATGAAAATTTTCAAACTCATCTGCATCCACGTTTTTACTCACGCGACGCCATTGAACGTTTTTTTTTTTTTGAATGAAAAGATTAACGAAAAAAAAAATTGTAAAAATTATTATCGAGTGATTCGTGTGATATTATTCATGTAGTAAGAGATTCAGGGCAATCCAGGGAGGTCCAGAGTTTCCGGTAATTGTAGGAGGTATGTATACATCCTGTGTGGCATTTGGCATACAAAATGCTCTACAGTAAAACAACTCTGATGCTATATATAGTCGCATCAGCGCCCCTATTAGCTATTTTCCCAAGTATCAGATGAATCGTCAATATATATATATATATATACAATTTGTCCGATATACATATATATATGTATAATGGCGTGCTGATGTGTGCTTCGAAATTCCGCCACGATTTGTAATAATTATTTTTCAATTAATTCTCGCAGAGATCAACACTCATCTGGATTAATCATCAGATTCTTTTTTTTTTTCATCTATCTAGTGTTTGTGCCAAATTATTAAAAAACCGGACGCGACGATCCATCGCCATATCATTTCGAGAGGAAAAACAATTATATATATATATATATATATATAATGCGTGGAATAATTCAAATTTTCTTCATCGCGATATTTTTATCGGCATTTGACAAAATCTTGTGCCAAAAAAACACGACCAAGAAACCGACAGTACTAGTTGGAATTTTAATTAGGAATAAAGCTCACACTCTGCCATATTTTTTGACACTTCTGGAACGTCTGGATTATCCCAAAGAGAGAATGAGCCTTTGGTAAGTGCGCAGTCATATAATTACTTTTTTTTTTTTATGTACTTAATTTTTATTACTCGCAACAACAAGGTCAAGAATCTCCCACGGTTATTAAGATATTATTGAGCACCCTCGAAATTTTTTCGGGAAATATTATAACGAGATAATTACTATTATATTCGTCACGATCGAACGAGCTTTTGATTTTTCTCCAATATAATTTATGTCTCAGAAAAAAAATGTTTCACGCATAAAACCTTAACCTGATGACTTTTATATATTCACACCGGGATTCGGAATTTGGACGAAAATGTTATTAAATGTAATTTACCGATGAATAAAGTATCACCTGGCAATATATATCATAATGAAAATTTATACGTTCTTCGAACCAATCATATGAAAAAACAATCATTTATCCTCTTATATCGAACCGGAAGTAGTATGAATTTTTGCCCAATCGCCCGCAAGATTCCAATCAAACTTTTCATTTCCTGCTGCATGCGCGCGCATGCGGCGCGCGCAGTATAGCAAATTTGAATATTGCCGGGAAAAATCTACCTGTCTGCCGCGACGGCCATATTTATAACTATTCTTTTTTTTGTCATATGCAATAAATATATATATATATATGTGTATAAATAAATAAGAATGCCGACGAATATTCATTCATTCGTATTGCATACATTAAATATTGTTTTTTTTTTATAGTATTCGCAGTGACAACAATATTGACAACACAGTGGAAATATTGAAATTTTGGCTGAATGCAGAGCGTCACAAGTACCATGATGTAGATATTATTATCGATGAAAAATCATCGGGAATCGATGATGAAAGAAGTATCTCCGATTGGCCAATGAGTAGATTTCTTCATGTGATTAATTTACGGGAAGAAATATTAAATACTGGAAGAAAAATATGGGCTGATTACATCTTTGTAAGTTTTTTTTTGGCAAAACGATCGTATATATATATATAATTGCATTAATAATTTTCCCACAATTCATATTTGACTATAAAAAAAATGTTCTCCCAAGATGCTAGACGCCGATGTCTTTTTGACAAATCCAGCGTGCTTGGATCTTTTAATTTCAAAAAATAAAACTGTGGTGGCGCCACTTGTCAAATCTGATGGAATGTATAGTAATTTTTGGGCTGGTATGGCACCAGATTATTATTACATCAGAACGGAAAAATACGAGCCAATATTTAATGGGGAAGAAATTGGCTGCCACAAAGTTCCGATGATTCACAGCTGTCTTTTGATAGACATGAGAAAAAAAGAGAGCGATATTTTAACGTACAACTTTGACAAGTTGAAAAATTATTATGGCCCCAAAGACGATATTATCACATTTGCCATGAGTGCCAATATTTCCGGTGTGCCATTGCACGTTTGTAATGATGATATTTATGGATACGTCATGGTACCATTGGTCAGCCATGACTCATTGATGACTGATGTACAACAGTTGACCAATCTAAAACTCGAAATATTGGGTGTGTATTTTTTTTTTATCCTTTTTTTTTTTGAGGTGAACGCGTCCATTAACTGACTTCCAGCCTACCAATAAAAATCCAAAAAAACGTATTTCGTTTCGTTACTGAATCAGCATCAAATTAATGCAATTTTTTGTCGAGTAAAACTTTTTTTTTACCATAATAATTGGGACATTCACCTTTTTATTATTATTGATGCTTTATAAGACCGTCGTAATCATTATAAATGTCTTATCATCAGCCCAACAAAGATATCTCGAGGTCTCGGAAGATATGAAGAAATTTGTGCGATATCCACAAAAGGACACATTTGGCATTGAAAAAATTTACATGATAAATTTACGGAGAAGGCCCGAGAGACGCCAAAGAATGGAACGATGTTTTCAAGAGCTTGGAATTCTTGCTGAGACGATTGACGCAGTCGATGGAAGGTTTGTTTGTTTTTTTTTCTTTTTCTCGCTTTTTTTTTGATTTTTTTTTAAATCAGACAAATGTGTTTGTGTTACGTGGATAATTTTTTTTCATCCCTTTATACGTGTATTTGAAGCTACCTTCGCGTCGTTTATTCTTCTTATTAATGGCGTCAGGAGCGTCGATGGTTGATCGGCCGATTGCAGCGCCTCTAGATATTGAAAGTCCTCGATGATGTATCGGTCCGTCACTGCTGTGCGTTCGATTTCTCTCCTCCGAGTAATTCGACGTATCGCGAAAACCACACAGAGAATTATTCATTCTTCTCGTGGCGACCTACGTAATTTAATTCATAAGAGACGTATATAATATTTTTTATCAATATGGCGATGCAAAGATAGCCGAGGCGAGAGATATATCGTGTGTGTCGAGGAAAAATTAATTCTTGCCTGAATCTCGTGCATTCTGGCAGCGTAAATAATCGGATTGACCAATGTTTTGAGAATAATAAGACAGTTGGAAGCATTGTAGACGAGAAATTTCGTGTTTCCGGTGATCCAGTCAAACTTTAACAAGCAATCCTCACAAACGAGAACGTAAAGGAGTGTCGCTGGCATCCAACCGACCACAAAACTTCCTGAAAAGGGGGAAAAAAAACAAAAACACTCATATTATCTTATTCGACAAACAAGAGCCAGAAACGTTTTCCTCTTACCCAGTATAAAAAGTGTCGTGTTGATGGCTTTAACGTTTCGCGCCATTTGCTGAGAGGCGCTATGCTTTGCCTGCCTATCGACGCTGCTGCCATCTGTCTGATTTCTACGAAAAGACGAGCCTGCTCTGGTAAATCGCAATCTTGACGCCTGATGCCTCCTCACAATGCAAAATATATGAGCGTAAATGCAAACCATCAGCATAAACGGTCCAAAGAATAAGCTGCTGAACATAACTCGGAATTTCTTCTTGAAGAGAAATCTAATGAAAAATTATACATCTCTCATTTATTATTCGTTCGTGTATTAAAAAAAATATATATATATATATATGCATGATGATAGACGTATATATTCGTGTAATAGCGATATAATGAAATGAATGGCCTCTCTCACGTGTTCGTCTCGCAATTTCGTGACTGAAAGCCCTCGTCGTCAATTGCACTGAAGTATGCAAAGAAAAATGACAGAGGCCACGTCCATATCAGTATTATGAGAAATGTCGTTATTCTGTGGGTCATTATGGTGAGATGGTGAAGAGGCCTCAGAATTCCGAGATAATGATTTATGGCCAGAGCAACAAGATGGCCGACAGTGATCATAACACCACCAAGACGAACGGCTTCGAGGCCCAGCAAGAAACAGCCAACTCCTGTTTTCAATCATGAGGCAAAAACATCCATCCCCATATGAAAATATGTATATATGTGGTGTCAAATATATCAAAGAAATATATATATATATATATATATATATATATATATATATATATATATATATACATTGATATAACCATTCGATATATTTTCGAGGAAAAATTTGTATATCAAGCATATTTTTCATACATCCTACGAAAGCCGAGATGATACACGAAATATATGTTTATTTTCCATATATATTTACGGTAAACTTGTATATCGAGAATGATCTATGGATATATTTTTCGTACATTCTGCAATAGCCACGATCATACAAAAAATATTTATTTTCCGTATACATATTTTCGGATATAGTTTTAATTTTCGTATATTTTCATAGGAGGCGTATCAATACCGTCAATTATATCTAAAAGAAGAAAAACATTGAAAAGGCTGAATTGAATAAGCTGATGTGCTCACCTGGTAATTCGAGTCCCAATCCATGAGGTATGAAGCTATTCATAATGAGGCCAATTGCCAATGCGGTACTCGAGAAAGCATCAGCACCAGCAAGACTCAGACTAATATGCAGAGTTGGACTTAACGGTCGTCTGATCCAATGGACACTCATTAAAATTTTAATATTTATTGCCACAGAAAGAATGCAAAAAAATATTAATGGCAATGTCCCATAGAGATAGGAGAGTCTGCTGTTTTGAGAATTTCGATCAAGCTCCAAACTTTGCTCAATAATTCTCTCATTCTCATCATAATTCGCGATATTTGCTGTCGTTGAATGAAATTGTTTTAAAATCATTGTTGGCGGACTCGTTGATAATGGTACAAATTCGCTCCAGCCGGTTTCGCTGTAATTCATTTTTTCCTTGGGGTATAAAAAATTTATGGAAAAATCTCCAAAATTCTCCGATGAACCTGACAAATAATTCATCAGGATTTTTTTTTGTCAGGCTGGATGTAAATTACAAGCTTGTATCATCTGCTGTATATTCGCAACGACGATTCATAATTTTTTTATCGCCATATCGCTTCCTGACCATGATCGATTTCTCTCATCTGTTCCATATCCGCATCGGGCTGTGTATCGTCAAAAATATGATCCGAAACCAGAGAAGGGTGGCAGACAAACAGAATATAAGGTCACTCCACTGTTAACCATCTGAAAGACGACACACAAGGGGTGTGTTACATGTGTCTATGTACATATATATATATAATCAAATTTACAAAATATATACATATAAATAATTATATACATATATATATATAAATAATTATATATATATATATACATATAAATAATTATGTATATATATATATATATAAATAATTATATATAAATTCCTCCGACGTTGCTCAGAATTTGATCTAAAAAAAAAATTGAACCAGGATTAAATTTCGTCGGAGGAAACTGGGATTAATCGTCAAGTTTTCTCTTTGTACATATCGCAGTGAGAAAGTTTTGCATCAGGTCTTTTGCCAGTTCCTCGTTTCTTCTTCTACTTCCTTATTTTTTTCTCGAGATTGGTTTTGAGTCGAGAGGCCAGAAACATGACTAGGAACGAAAATTTTCCGAGTCATGGCCTGTTGGCACCATCTGGCACTTCCTATTCCATCATCTTATACGATGCACATACACGAGACTGGGAAGAAAAAAAGAAAAACCAATTCGAGTGTTTTCGTATTGATTTTCGTGTACGCTTGAGTTGAGGATTAAGTATATCGGCGATTGGCCAGTCACAGGCTACATATACATATACATATATATATATATATATATATCCCCCAAGGTATATAGAGATTGATCAAGGCGTTAAACATACACATATCACGACTTAATTCAACGTGTATTATGTGTGTATGTTTGAGTGGATTGCGTGTTTCATTCACGCGGAGATGCCCCGGAATATTGGGCTATTTCAAAATGAGAGAGGGATGAAGAAAAAAAAAAATCGAAAAAAATGTTTGAGAGCTATTTTCTCTTTTTTTTTTTCCATCATTCTATGTGGGGTCATATTTTCACCCGAGCATCGACCCGCCAACAGCGTCAAATGAACCGAAAAATCCTTCTCGCTTTTCGTTCTCGCCTTGCCCCCCATATCTTTTCACCACCACCACCAACCCCCCCGCCATATATTTACCACCACCCATGACATTCAATCGTCTTATCGAAAAAGTTCTGATGGTGGCGAGCTGCAGGCATCTCTGCCGCTAAATTGCTTCATTATTTTTCTTCTTTGAGCCAAATAAGATGAGTAGGTGAAAAGGCATCCATCAGTTAGTTGATTCCTGAACACAAACTCTCATATAGGTCGCATTCAAGCTCAGTCCTTCGTCGAGGATTCTTTATTCGTTACACTTTGAAAATAAATAAAAATTAGAGAGAGAGAGAGAGAGAGCGAGGGAAGAAAAAAAGAAGCGTCTATATATATATATAAAATATGTTATTTTATATATATATATAGGGCATGTTATTTTTTATATATATATAGGGCATGTTATTTTTTATATATATATAAAATAATATCAGTAGTTTTATTTTATAATTTAGAAACTCACTAAGAAGGGATTTTTAAAAATTCAACCCCTGACCTGCTAAAAAGGGGGTAAAATGTTTTTACGCTGATTGGTGCAAAGCAGCGGGCAGCAGCTAGTATATTATATACAGAATCACATATCGGTTCATCACACCCTCTCAAGCTGCTTTTTCCAGGATAATAAACTCGCGTGAGATTAACTTGAAATAATAATAATAATAATAATAATAATAATAAATACACAGAATCGCGGCGTCGAGGGGATCAATTTTCAGAAAAAGGATTGAGGGGATGACCAGCTCTCATTGTCTTCTTGGGTTGAAAAAAAAAAGAGCAATACATTGTGAGGGATCGTACGTTTTTTTTTTCTTTTTTTTTTCTTTTGCCTCTGTGAGTTGGGTCACCAGCCACGTTCAATCCCTCCCCAGGGCAAGAGCAACAAGATATATTGCTCGTGGCGACAACTGAGACTTCCTGCGCGTGTTTTCAGCCCCCTGACCCTTCTGAGACCCGATCGCTTTTCTTTTGCCAACTTATACGTGAATAACAATTTTTTAAATCGAGTGTATCTTTTACTCTCGTCTAGTTTATCAGGGATATAGGGTGAGCGCACCAATAAATGAACAGGAAGCAGTCAATGAACACTTTAAGCAAAGTATATCTGTACCTTTTGAGACCCGATCGCTTTTCTTTTGCCAACTTATACGTGAATAACAATTTTTTAAATCGAGTGTATCTTTTACTCTCCTCTAGTCTAGTTTATCAGGGATATAGGGTGATTGCACCAGTAAATGAACAGGAAGCAGTGAATGAACACTAAGCAAAGCATTCTGTATATAGTGATTTTAACATGGGTGATAATTCACTAGTGTTGAATATTAAGCGTTCATTCACTAGTGCACTCATCTTATTCTCCATTCACCCCACTATAAGGATTTCCTTAAAGTTTGGCTTCAATTACGATTTTTTCTTTTTTTTTTCAAAACTACCTGAAGCAATATTGACTTTAAAAAGTTGCCATAACAGTGAAACTTCAAGGTTTCATAGGTATTTGTTGGCAAAGAACTTTAAGCAAAGTATATTTGTATATAGTGATTTTAACATGGGTAATAATTCACTAGTGCTGAATGTTAAGCGTTCATTCACTAGTTCACTCATCTTATTCTCCATTCCCCCCACTATAAGGATTTCCTTAAAGTTTGGCTTCAATTACGATTTTTTCTTTTTTTTTTCAACACTACCTGAAGCAATATTTATTATATTATACTTAAAAATATTATACTTATATTTATATTATATTTATATTTATATTATATTTATATTATATTTATATTATATTTATATTTATATTATACTTTAAAAAGCTGCCATAACAGTGAAACTTCAAGGTTTCATAGGTATTTGTTGGTTTCTTTTTTTTTTTTTCCAACTGTTTTCGTACTTTGGGTCTTTGTTGGCAATTTTTTTGAAAATTCCATTCAAATCCGAAAAAAAAAGAAACACGAATTCTATAGTTTGAATATTGATAGAATTTCCATTTCACTTTCTGAACATTCAAAATAATATAAAAATTGATTATTAGCTTGAGGAACTTTGAAATTAACTGTTTGAATTTTTTTTGTTTCTTTTTTTTTTCAAATATGTGTTTAAGGGGTAGAAATCAGCACCTAGTGCAAAAATTATCGAATATTCCAAAAACTCGGACTTCTTTTTTGTGTATGATTTTGAAAAATTTACCTTTCTATTGCGCACCTGCAGTGGCGAGAAATTTGAAAATTTCGAAATTATACAATATTGGTGTATGTAATAGCGTAGGATAATTCGAAAAAGTAGAATATATCATATTATTATTATTATTATTATTATCATTATTGTTGTTATTATTGTTATTATTATTATGACGCCATTAATATTTTTTTCACGTATACGTTTATTCATCGTTTCGTTATCGAGAGTCGCAGGGCACACCTCGATCTGCTCCTTCATGATTAGAATCCCGAAAAGCTCACGAACGACTGGAGTATAGAATCGAATTTGTCAGAGAAAGAGAGAAAAAGATAGGGATGAATCCCGAGGGATGAACGGCGAGAACCGAATTACGACGGGACGAGCAGGACAAAACGAGGCGAAAATGCCAATGGGACGAGCGTATGTAAGGTTGAATGGATACAAGAGACATTTTTCTTTTCTCTCATCTCGTATATCGCAGCTGGCAATCAATGTCATCCCCATAACGCTACATTGCTTCTTTTTCGCGAGTTTTATCTCTTTCCCACTGCCCTTGCACCTCGATCTCCTACCCCCCCACGTATCATATTTCTCGCATTTATCCAATACATGAATTTTATATATATATATATATTTTTTTTTTTTCAATTTGAACAATTTTCTGAGGATCCAGAAAAAAAAGAATTAATTTTTAGTAATTTTTATATTATTACGTATCATATTTCTCGCATCTATTCAATACATGAATTTTATATATATATATATATATTTTTTTTTCAATTTACACAATTTTCTGAGGATGGAGAAAAAAAAAATCATAAAATAGAGAAAATAATTAATTTTTACTAATTTTTATATTATTATCGTTTATATTATTACGTATCATATTTCTCGCATCTATTCAATACACGAATTTTATATATATATATATATATATTTTCAATTTACACAATTTTCTGAGGATGGAGAAAAAAAAGAATTAATCATAAAATATAGAAAAGAATTAATTTTGACTAATTTTTATATTATTATAGGTCATTAAATTATTCGACGCCAAGATCGAACGAAAGGGGAGGCAAACTCAAATATACCCTAATTAGAATATACACGGCGGAGCAGAACGTGCTCAGGAGCTCCGAGGGTGGAATAAGATATGGGGATGAGAATAATCCGTTGCCAATTTCCGGACTTTTACGTTAATTGAAAAAAATTAACGCTATCTCACAATCAGCCAACGGGTGACCATCTCTATCTCACGTTCCACAAAAATCCTCGGGCTATATAGATTTTTCTTCAGATAATTCTTTCTTTTTTTCATCAATATAATTTTTTCCCCAAGGGGAAAATATAATTTTTTCTCCAAGGGGAATGAAATCTCAATTGATGATTAAAAATAATTTGAACATTAAATTTTTTATAAAATTTTGTACAATCAAAATTTGGGCCCTTTTTATAAATCGTAATTTTTTTTTCTGTCTCAAAAAGCTCACAGCTTACAAATTCCTCGTAAAATTCGTCTTTTAAATATCTAAAGGACATTTTTTAAACGTCCCGAGAGAAAGTTTCTTGAAAAAAAAAAAATAGCATGTTTTGTGTATTTTGTCGAGAATTTTTAAAGAAATGGCACAATTTTGACGCGATGACTTTCAATAATGGCATCACGCGATGTTTGTTTTTTTTTCCATATTATCGAAATATTATTTTTCACTAACGACCTCAAAGATCTTATCTCGGATTAATCATCTAAAGCGTAAAATTATATTTGTAATATCATTTTGATTTTTTGTGCTGTATGGGAATTCGGCTAATAATTCTTCGGGTCAATATTTTTGAGGCATTATTTTGACCTCGTCACTATATACACCTAAGTATTAATTTATCAAATTGTCTACTAAAATTCTATACATCAGTACGCGTACTCATCACTACCCTTAAGAGTAATTAATCGCACGATTTATTATAAATATTTAAATGTTTTTAATTTTTTTTGGGATTTATTGAAGAAAAAACGCTTAAATTATTTCAAACCGGAAATGCAAAAAAAAAATATATATACTTTTTGACTGACCAATAAATGATCTTAATACCTCGTAGAAATTGCGCGTATGTACCCTTAAGAGTAATTAATCACACGACTCATTATAAATATTTTTATGTTTTTAATTTTTTTTGGGATTTATTGAAGAAAAAACGCGTGAATTATTTCAAACCGGCAATGCACAAGAAAAATTGTTTTCGACTCACCGATAAATTATCTTGACAGCTCGTAGTATGAGTAAAAAAAAATTCACCAAGAATTAAATTTACGTTGAAAAAAAAAATGATAACTATTGAATGATGTATTTACCCTTAAGAGTAATTGATCGCACGATTTATCCTGAATATTTTAATACTTTAATTTTTTTTTTTAGGATTTGTTGAAGAAAAAACGCGTGAATTATTTCAAACCGGAAATGCAGAAGAAAAATTATTTTCGACTCACCGATAAATTATCTTGATAGCTCGTAGTATGAGTAAAAAAAAATTCACCAAGAATTAAATTTACGTTGAAAAAAAAAATGATAACTATTGAATGATGTATTTACCCTTAAGAGTAATTGATCGCACGATTTATCCTGAATATTTTAATATTTTAATTTTTTTTTTAGGATTTATTGAAGAAAAACCGCGTGAATTATTTCAAACCAGAAATGCAGAAGAAAAATTATTTTCGACTCACCGATAAATTATCTTGATAGCTCGTAGTATGAGTAAAAAAAAATTCACCAAGAATTAAATTTACGTTGAAAAAAAAATGATAACTGTTGAATGACGTTCCATGAGCTTCTGCCGACCGATTGAAAATTAATTCGAATTTGACACGAGCTGAATATGACTGTGCGCGTACAACTCGTGCTTCAATACTGCTGTGGCGCCACTCGCCGATCATTCCTGCCAAGAACTCACAAACTGCGACTGGTGGAGGCCGCCCTGGCGAAACCGGCGCGTTATGAGAAAAATCGAGGATCATTGGGTGCGCGTCGCAGTAGGAGGCTCTCCATCAGCCACGAATATCAAATTATACGCCTCGTTTGAGACAAAATCCTTTGATAAAGTGTAGCAAATTTTCGGCTCATTCCATGCAAAAAGGATCGAGTCAAATTCACATGGCAACTCTCAAGCTGTTTGAAACTGAATACATATACATCATCCCAAAAGGACCCCTCGCAAAAAGCTCTTCGTGTAGAGTTTCCTTGAATAATTGAAAACGTGAAAAATATAAATTTTATCCATTGAACTAAATCCTTCACGATGTAGGACAAATTGTCCCCGATGTTGACCTATTTAAATATATATAAAAAAAAATTTATTCCCTCATTCTCATTTCGAAAATACTTCAATAATCTTCATTTTTAACTCCCGACTGCCCATCGGGCAAAAGACGTCTCAAGCTGTTTGAAACTGAATACATATACATCATCCCAAAAGGACCCCTCGCAAAAAGCTCTTCGTGTAGAGTTTCCTTGAATAATTGAAAACGTGAAAAATATAAATTTTATCCATTGAACTAAATCCTTCACGATGTAGGACAAATTGGCCCCGATGTTGACCTTTTAATTTTGTTTTTCTTTTTTTTTTCGCCTCATTTATCATATCATCTCATCACTGAACTAAATCCTCCACGATGTAGGACAAATTGGCCCCGATATTGACCTTTTTAAATATAAATACATTTTTTTTTATTTCTATTTTTTTTATTTCTTCATTCTCATTTCGAAAATACTTCAATAATCTTCATTTTTAACTCCCGACTGCTCACTGGGCAAAAGATGAGAAGAAAGTTATGCGTTTCGAGACAAAAATGGATCTTTGTAATTTTTTACAAGAGTCAAATTATGAAATAAAAATTTTACTATATTTATTTATTTTGTTTTTTCTGCACTTTTGTTTTTCAGGACTCTCAACGAAACGACATTGGAAAAATGGGGCGTCAAAATGATACCCGATTACATTGACCCATATCATAAAAGGTATCGATCATTGATAAATAAACGATAAATATTATTTATCTGATAAATATTATATGCAATTATATTCGTATTTTTAACGATATAATTATTCCTCAGACCAATGACAATGGGCGAGATAGGATGTTTTCTCAGTCACTATCTCGTTTGGAAAAAAATTCACGAAAATAATTACGAGAGAGTCATGATTTTGGAGGATGATATACGCTTTGAGCCTTTCTTCCGGCAAAAAATGGCAATGATCGTCGAAGAACTGGAGAAAGTGCAGCAAGAATGGGATCTTGTGTAAGAATTATTAAAACTCATTTCTCGAAATTATTATTATTATTAAAACTCATTTCTCGAAATTATTATTATTATTAAAACTCATTTCTCGAAATTATTATTATTATTAAAACTCATTTCTCGAAATTTCATCGAGGCAACAAAATCAATCTTCATGTTTCACGTACTCGAGGATAATTGTATTTTTTTTTCTTTCAGCTATTTGGGTAGAAAGAGAATGCTGGATCAAGAAGAACCACCGGTTAATGGATCAAAATTTTTGGTACACGCGAGTTATAGCTATTGGACTCTCGGTTATATTGTGTCGCAGAATGGAGTGAAAAAATTATTAAAAGCAAAACCCCTCGACAATATGATCCCAGTAGATGAATATTTGCCAATTTTATTCGATCGGCATCCCAGGTATGAATTCATCGTTATTGAGAAAAAAAAAATCTGCCATTCAGTATTTCGCCTTCTCATCAATCATAATAAATCCTATATATATATCTTATTCGAGTTTCATGTTTTCCAGGCTCGCGTGGAAAAAATATTTTCCACAGAGAGATCTCGTCGCGCTATCTGTAACTCCTCTCGTTCTTTATCCTACGCATTATACCGGAGAAAAGGGATACGTGAGTGATACGGAAGATTCAAAAATCGTGGCAATCGACAAGATAATCGTGGAATTGACGAAAAAGCAAGAACTTTGACCGTGCAAAAAATCAACCAAGCACACAATACCAACAAAAAGAGGATGATTCGAAAAATCTTCCAAAAGAGGATCTTCCAAAAAGGAAGAAAAGAAAGAAAAAAAGTGCGTGAGAAAATGACAAATTCATATATCCACAGACATTTGTCAATAGTCATAATTTTTTTTTTTATACGAGAGGAAAAATGTCCTAATTTTTTTTAATACTCTCATACATTTCAAGAATTTTGTTACTTTCATTTTGCATTTATAAATAGACACACATCTACGAATCTCATTAATTATCCATGTGTGTCTTTACGCTCTCTAGTATTTATCTATAAGAACAGAAATACTATTTTTTTCTTTGTTTTGTTTTCTCTTTTTTTTTTCTCATCACGACATCCATGGCGAAATTTTTATACGGTTGTTTGATATTTTTTTAAGCCAGAAATTATTACGAGTGTGTGTATTGAAATATAATGGGATTTTTTTTTTTAATTTTTTTAAATTGCAATTCTACAAATTTTTATGAAAATTCAACAAGTGCCATAATTCTCGTGTTAATTGTGTAGCATGAGAGAGTGAAAATGATAAATTATCATACTTGACAATCAATTATACAATAAATTATTATATATTGTTTCATTTTTTTAAAATATTTTATTGTACGTTTATCTCGTACAACGATGGGCTGGAGCATGAAGGATTTTCTCTATGATTCAATTTAACGGGGATGAGCATCGAGTGACGTGTGTGGCTGACTGACGCGAAAAAGTGCTTGATAAACACTCGGCCCCCTTTTATTGATGCGCGTATACATGTTGTCCTCCGCATACATATATATATGTATATAGGAGCATGCGTGTATTACATTTTGTCCTTCGCATATATATATATATATATATGCGAAGGATAACAACTGATGGTTTGCAAACTCTCGAGGATTGTCATCGGTATAGATTGCGACTACCCATTATTTCGCTTCTTTTTTCGAGCGTCCCACTTATCACTTATTCCTTATTATCCTGTCACTCTCTCATAATAACGATCTAGATATATGCGCTTATATGGATTTGGCGTTATAAGCGGTTAATTTAATTTCTCAGATGGAATTGGAAAAACATATGCTCGCCATGCAATTTTTTAAATCATATTCCATGTAAGAAAATTGAAAAAGTTATATCGAAAAATAATAATCGAAACATTGGCCAAGGCTTTTATGCAAATTGGTATTGGTAATTTTTTTGTACAGGCTTCGCGATATGACGTTTCGATAAATAATCGAAAGTTTTTATTACGTGAGATGGGATCGATATAAGGTAAATGTCCAAATTATGGGACGAAAAGTGAGAATTGTAATAAAATATAATTAATTGGAAGGAAGTACGAGAGAGACATGTGGATAGGGCTGCGTGTTAATAAAAATGCCATACGTGAAATTTAAAGAACCTCTAAGATTTAGCAGGTTTTTAAAACTGATTAAACACCGCGGCTTAGATATAATGTTATATATAGATATACGTTACGGGCGTATATTCAGTCATTCAAAATAACATTGATATTATTTAAAAGTAAATATCGGCCTCTTTATTAACCTTCACTTACTTTAAATTATCTTACTTACTTAAAGTCATCAATTGTGTGCCTTAAACCGTTGCGTGTTTGTTGATATTAATGCGGACAATCGATGATATTCAAATTTGAATTTTGGGGAAAGACTGTAGCGCCCTCATTATCCAGTGCTGCCAACGAAACATGGCGGCAGGTTACCAGACTAAAGAGGCGCGGCGCTTACGCGTGTGCTCGCCATCACTCGGTGCGTGTGTGCAGTGTGCATGTGTGTTGAACTGCGAGCTGTTTGTCGGCGAGGGGAGAGCCAGAAAAATTAAGTTTTTCTACAAGAATTATTATCGAGAATCGCCGAAAAAGTGAATAACAAAAATTCAAAATGTTGGGCCAGCTCCCCGCGTGCGTTATAGACGTAGGAACGGGGTAATTATTGATACATAATATATTTAATATAAGAAGTATTCTTTTTTTTATTTAAGATCGTTAGGCTAAGCAGTGACTAACGACCGACCCCCACTTTGACATTTGTAACACGGGTGGATGTCACCGATACGATTATTCAGATAAAGATTTTCATATATTCGTGGCAAGCGAATAATATTTATGCGTGCCAAATTTCAACATTTGTCGTCCTGTTTATGAGATACAAACAGCACAAAAATTGTCTTCATTAACTATGTACAAAATAGGCATACAGTAATACCTCAATTATTTTGAACAAGCAAAACACGATGTTGCCCAAATGATAGTGAAAAACTATATACGCATCCTCATTTAGTACAAAGTATAAAATTACAGCGACCAAATCCAAAATAATAGATTTAAGGCTACTAGTCTGTTTGTACATATTTGTTTAGCAAAATCAGAACTATTATTTGTTTTTCTCTACCTTTTTGGTCGGTTATTTTCAATTTTTCCCTATTTTTGATGAGCAATCATTAGGGGAAAAAACACGTACCAAGATGGCAACACTGTCGTCGTAAGTGTCATGGCCGCTTAAAAGTCCCAATTTTGAGGTTAGACCACGCTATTCGAGAAAATGTATTCATCATTTAACAAATATTTTAGGGAGCTCGAGATCCACAAACCCATTAGAGTCTATTAGATTATTATTATTTTTTAAAATATGCAATTACGATATTTACAGCTGGATATTATATAATTTATATAATAATTTTGGTTATTTCCCACGATCGTCGCTAGGCGTCGCGCACTATCAATCTGTTTGTCAAATCGATCGATATCGCGATTTGTGCTAACAAAAATCCATGAATATCCCGATCCACAATTAATCAAGATTTTACTGTACTTGGCAATCCTCTCTATCTTTAAAAAGATAAATTAAAAAAATACAAACCCTTGTTTTAAAATCGGCAGATACACAAAATTGGGCTTTGCTGGAAATAGAGATCCTCAGCTCATCATACCATCTGCAATAGCCATAAAGGAAACGGCAAAAGTTGGCGATAATTCAGCAAGACGAGTCACCAAGGGAGTCGAGGATCTTGATTTTTATATCGGCAATGAGGCATTTGAGGCAACAGGATATTCGGTCAAGGTACTCAAGCCTTATTCTCCAAAGTTATTCCAACATATAGTGAAAAAAAAAAAAAAAAAACTGACTCGTGTAAAAATATTTATGTTTGTTTTTAAATAGTATCCGGTGAGACACGGCCTGGTAGAGGACTGGGATCTTATGGAACGTTTTTTGGGTCAGTGCATCTTCAAATATCTCAAAGCAGAGCCAGAGGATCATCATTTTTTGCTCACTGAGCCACCTCTCAATACCCCGGAGAATCGCGAATACTTGGCCGAAATAATGTTCGAATCGTTTAACGTTCCGGGCTTGTACATTGCCGTTCAAGCGGTACTCGCCCTTGCTGCTTCTTGGACGGCAAAAAATGTCGACGATCGAGTATTGACCGGAATTGTAGTCGACAGTGGCGATGGAGTGACTCACGTTATTCCTGTGGTAAAATTATCTCAACTAATAATGCGGCGAAAAATAAAAAAAATAAAAAATTAAGCGCAAAATTAAAATTAACAATTTTATACTTTGCAGGCAGAAGGCTATGTGATTGGTAGTTGCATTAAACACATTCCAATCGCTGGACGCGATATCACATACTTCATTCAGAGTCTTTTGCGCGAACGAGAAATTGGCATTCCACCTGAACAATCCCTCGAGACTGCAAAAGCAATAAAGGAAAAATATTGCTACATTTGTCCTGATCTTGCCAAAGAATTTGCCAAATATGACAGTGACTCGAGCAAGATAAAGCAATATCTAGGAATAAACAATATTACCCAACAAAATTTTCATGTCGATGTGGGCTATGAGCGATTCCTCGGGCCGGAAATATTCTTTCATCCTGAAGTACGTTAAAATGCTTATATATATTTTTTTGTCAATTTCTTTTGAATTTTTTACATCATGCACTTTGTATTTATTGTCGTAATCATTTTTTTTTTCTTACGACACAGTTTGCGAATCCAGATTTTACAACGCCTCTGGACGAAATTGTGGACGATGTTATTCAGAGTTGTCCGATTGACGTTAGAAGACCATTGTATAAAAATATTGTTTTATCCGGTGGTTCAACAATGTTTAAAGACTTTGGCAGACGTTTGCAGCGGGATGTGAAGAAAACGGTGGATGCGAGGCTCAAAAATAGTGAAATACTCAGCGGTGGACACATTACGGTATGTCAAAAATATTTGCCAATATTTTCACCGATGTACCGTTTCTGGCCATTTAAAAAAAAATGTTTATTTTATTTTTTTAATATTATTTCTTTTCAATTTTTATTTTTTCGCATTGTCACCTTCATACTTTAGATAATATAGAAATCTGTAAAATTGCCCAAATTTGAGTTTGATCTCGATTTCAATTCAACAGCCCTCTAATAAATATTGGAAAATCGTGGCTGTTTTTTCTTTAAAAATAATAATAATAATAATAAAAAGTTCGTCATTAATTTTTTCAAATTTGTCTGATTTACAGCCAACCGCGATAGACGTCCGTGTAATATCTCATCCCAAGCAACGTTGCGCCGTTTGGTTCGGTGGGGCATTATTGGCAGAAGATCCCGAGTTCTACAATGTCTGTCATACGAAAAAAGATTACCAGGAATGCGGCCCGAGCATTTGTCGTCATAATCCTGTTTTTCGCAGTATGGTTTAGAATATTTCTCGTCATTTCGTCAAAGCGTTTCAACGCATATTACCTATAAACTTGTTGCATTTATGTTTGGAAAAAAAAAAAAAAAAAAGAAAAAGAAAAAAATCGAATAGTAAGAGAAATTGTGTCTGGCCCATATACGCGATCGTCCAACGTCCACATTATCAACCATTTTTCGTGCTCACATACGTTTTATCCCGATCGACGAATAAAGCAAATGAATGGAGAAGAAAAAAAAATTGCTGACTGACAAAAATTCCAAGCATCGATTACCTTTTTTTTTTTTTTTTAATATTATTATAATACTTTGATAAGCGTAGATCGCATCGAGTGCCATCTACGTTATATTCGGTAAAGCTCTCCATTGTTTATGACAATTTTTGTATAGAGTAAAAATTTGTACATACAGAGAATCCGTTGATAAGTAAATATCCTTTTTTTTTAAATCAGCGATTAATCTTGATTGTTTCGCCTAATCACGCCAATATTATCTCCTTTTATTCATACCGCAATATCTTATTATAGAATGTCCCTAAATTTATGCTTTGTGTATATACAGAAAATTATTTTTTTTCCTATTTCATTATACACATACAATGTTATTATAATTGATAAAGCTGGTGTGTTTAAAAACACTTTTTGAAAGAAAAAGCAAAAAAAAATAATAATAATCAATAATTGAAACCAACATGGAGCTTTGTCGAGTGGTCCATACAAGTTATAGAATGAGAAGAGAGTAATGAAGAAAAATATATTACATTAACAGGGAAACGGAAATGTGTACCTGGATTATCGTCGACGCGAAATTTTCGTCGCGTTTTCGTACGTTTTGACTCAATCGATTTCATCGTCACTACCATCTTCTTCGCTGAAAAGAAAAACAAAAAACCAAACATTGCCGTTAATCAATTTTTTTTTCATCGTTACTCGATAATTCATTGTGTTTTTCACAAAACTTACTAAAGATCGAAACCATTCAATGCGATATTCGGCAAATTTCCTTCGAGATCCGTATACAATGATGACATAAATAGAGAAAAAAGATTTGAATTGGCCTGTGCTGGCCTCTGAGTCGTTCTTCCTCTCTGATAAACGTCCACGGAATCCGCCGGTGGCAGAGGATCGTACGAAAATATCGGCCCGCTGTCTCTGATCTATAAAAAAAAAAGCGTGTATTTGCAATTTAGTAAAAATGAAATTTTTGAGAAAGACACACGTGTCTCAAAAACGTCACACGTCCCGTTGGAATTTAATATCGGCATACCGCGTGATGGCCAATAGTAACTTCTTTAAAATCCGAGAGAATAATATGTCGAAGTATATTTCTCGGTGGTTGTCCCTGATATCGTTTGGCTCGTTTTGTACGACAAAATTTTACATATTCGTCACCGCCATCTGCACGATTGAGAACATTGTGGGTTGCAGTCTCGAGCCAGTGCAAGACATCCGGTTCCTTCCACAAATGATAACTTCTCGCTACATAGAGATCTTGTAATTTTTCCAATGCTGGACTGGTCGTTGATTTTGCTTTGCTATTAAAATAATCGTGTCCCATGACCTGTGATAAAAATATTTTATATCGTACATCGAAATTTTAGGATTGGGTACGTGCAAATCGGGAATTCATTCAACCTTTTTATTTATTACCTTCAAATCCGTTTGAACGCCGCATTTGTCCAATAGGGGTATCAAAACTCCCGGAAACATAAATAGAGCATTTTGCAAAAGTTGATCGGCAGTTTGACGATTGCCTGTGTGAAAATGTGACAATGCCAGGCTGTACGCTATATTCGGTAATTGGGTCAGATTTCTCGATTCCTCCCAGAGATCACAAAAATCAATGAACCACTCGTATTCGCGTGATCGAAGCGCGTAAAAATCAATTGCGAGAACAATCGCCAAAGGATCACATTCTGGATCCAACGTCATCAGCAGTTTGCAAAATTCCAAACTCGTCCTGGATATTATGAATAAAATACGACGGTATGAAAAATATTATCTTGATCATAACGATATATTTGATTCTTATGTCACGTGTAATGAAAACTTTATAATTTATTATTTATAGGCCTCATAATTTTATACTCCTTGATTTGAGGCTGGAATTTTTTAGTCTCAAAATTAAAATTGATCTTGAAGTGGAACTTGAGGAAATTAATAAGAATAATAAGGTAATGAGAATAAACTAATTCAGACCTGTAACAAGCTCGACCACCAACAAACATCATGTGCTTGAAGAGAGTTATGAAAAAGGCCCGATTCGTCTGTTTTTTATAACTCAGTCGCGATTTGCCAGTTGTGACATTGAACGAGGGATGCAACGCGCATTCCATGCAATAAACTGCCCGTTCTATGAGTTCCGCTGACATTTGCAAATCCTCATTGAGCTTGCAAAGCTCCGAGAGCTGGAGTAGCGTGTCAACATGATAAGGATGAGCAGTCATGATATTCTGTATGGAAAATAATGCAATTGTACATTGTTCAATTGTTCGATCAAAGCTAATTCGGCTGTTTGAAAATAGTCAATAATTATTTTCGCTTACGATGATATTTTCAGGATTTTGACTCTCTACCGCCTCGAAGAATTTCCTCTGAATATCTCTGTACGAAGAGCCATGAACAAAGACAAAATACGTCACGCCATTTACCGCCTCAATGCTCGTGTCGATGGACATGGAAAGACCGGATTTACCAATTGGCGACCAATTGTCTCGGGGAACGACAAGCCACGTTTTTTTCGAGTATCCCGCTCGACCGCGATTTCTTCTCTTGCTGAAAGAAAAAAATCGTCTCTGTTATGAACGTCGTTTGATCGGGTCTATGAAACAATTGGTAATTTCGAAGAAATTCTCGTCATTACCTCTGTTCTGCTTGTATAGTTTTACTCCCACATATCCTTTTTAATTCATTGTAAGGATTGAGCTGTTTGTGCTGAATCATCAAAATAATTTCTTTCGATTTTTCAATAGGTCGATCCTCTTCGTGTTTGCTGGAACCTGGCGCAGGTTCTCCCAGAAGTTTATTCACTTCTCTAACCGTCCTCTCGATTTCATCGGCAGGTTCGACTTCCTCGACGCTATCGTCCTTGAATAATATAAAATACAACATGAGAAGAAATACCGACGGTCGGTAAAAAGGAAACTATATTCCAAATATTCGCAGGTACATTCAGATTTTGGGAAAAATCGAACACGTTCAATCATCACCAGAATCGTAAGAATTCTCTTCGTAATCTCAAAGTAAATCCAAAAAAAAAAAACAAATCTGACAACAAATTTTCTGAAAGTAACACATAACCTCAAAAAAAAAAACACGTTTCTCACAAATATTCGACATCAGCGGTACAAAAACCAAATTTTATCATGCCTTTTACCGAAAAATTCCGCGAGAATTTACTTTTGTTCAAAAAGTTAAATTATTCTTTCCCGACCCTCATTATTTCTCATCATTATCGTACAGACTCGGTCGGTATTGCAGATTACCTTAACGCCCTCTGAATTTCTTGCCATATCGGTGGTCTTCTTGCGTTTCTTCTTTTTCTTCTTCCGTTTCGTACTTTCGGAGTCAAGGCTCTCTCGAGCTTCAGCTTCTTGCCCTTTCTCATCGCTTTCCGAATTTTCATTAAGCTGTCAATGAAAATAAATCAAGCTCGTATTGTAAAATTTGTTAATCCCGATGTACCTGGCTGTGAAGCCTGTGATGGCCAATATGTGCATGCAATGCTGCTCTGTTATCCGAGAAAAAAAATGTAATAATTACCAAATCAAATACATTGAATAACTTTGATTCACTCATCGGTGGTTCAATATCAACGGGATCTTCTCGATTCTCCGTGAGAATTCCATCAGTCCCATAAACCTTTCGTAGATATCGAGTCGACATTGTACACTCTACTTTTGAAAATATCCGATGAATATGCTCTTTCTATTCCGTCTCTTATATGACTTTTGACAAGCACGAAAAAAATCTTATCAGCGACCACAATTCTATATTTTGAAATTGCCAAAGTTTTAGCTTTCTTGCAACGATAATTAAACTTTAATCATTATCGGTTGACACGACGAGTACATCTTGGAATATGTACAATTAAAAATGACGGACCGACAGCAGACATGTACGCGTGTGCATGTACAGCTGAATCAACCAGAGAATCAGCTGCTTGCGCGTAAGAGCACAAACTATACAGGATGATTATCATCGGGAAAGATTGTGGGGCTTTCTGGGACATACATATGTGGCAATTTTTCTGCAAGGATAAATATGGAGGACAATAATAGTGTGTGTGCTTTAACGCAGCTAAATTTTTACACGTGTAACAAATTCGCTCAATTTATTAGTTTATTGCAAATTATTGAAAATGTCGGGCCAACCGCAGAATACGATGAAGTTGGCTACGGGTAGTACTTACTTAGTTCTTATTGCTTGATAACATAGCTGTGGTAAACTAGAAGAAAATACGCATTGCCTATAATAATAATAGTAATAATGTTATATAATCATTATTTTCATTGCGGTTGTTGTCATCTTTTGTATAATTCCAGAACAAATTTTAAAAAGTGAATTGTAATTTAAAATTCGAAATAGTGACTTTGTCTACCGCTAGATGGCATTGGTGTCAAAATCTCGTACACTCACAGCTAACTTCAAGCTGGTCGTATTCTGCACTATTTTATGCGTTTCGCATGCGAGGACATTTAATTTAATTCTTACAAAACTCGAGGATTATTAGTCGAAGTGAGTTGGACAGTTGTATACCTATAAACGACGTGAAACGGCGTGATAGCCGAGTAGAGGAAAACAAGGAAAAGGGAGGAAACAAAAAATGGAAAAATATGTCGTATGCATATTTCTCGTTACATTCGTATTATTTTTATCTGGATCCGAGGTTAGTCCAAATGTTTTTGTTGCACTTTTACTCACCCACAATACTGTAGAAACAATATCGGTGTTAGTGTCGCCATCTTTTGCTTATCAGAAATGAGATTACTCTGTGCTCGTTAAATTTTGTTTTTATAAATTATTTATGTATTAATATGAATTAGTAATTCATTCATTAGTTTTTTAATGTAATTTACATTAAAATAACGTAAATTATTATAAAGTTTTTTGGAAAAATTATTGAAATAGAAAGCCACATTTACAAAAAGTGTGTGTGTGTGTGTGTGTGTGAGAAATAAATTATATTATTTTGAATAAATTCAATTTTTTGTACGAAATATTATTTTTACTCTAAATTTTCAAACATTTCAGGCACAATCGTATGACGACAAAAGATGCAAGTGCATTTGTCCAAGTATATCATCGGTAATAAATACAACACAATCGTCACCAGATCGGCTGAATTTTATCTCAAACGTTCCACCTGACAACTGGTGAGAATGAAAATTCAATTAAAACCAACACATGTTGGTAATTCCTATCGCGAGACGAGCATGAATTATTCATGAGTCTTTTGCAGCAATTGCGAGGGCGTTATTCTACCAAAGATTAAGGATCAACTCAAGGGACAGGAAAAAATTTTTTGTCCAAGATGCGAGTGCAAATATGAAAATCGCAACACAGCTATAATTAAGGTGATGGAATTTTTTGTAAAATGTACAATTTATATTGACAAATAATTTTTATTCATGAATTTTGAAACTATATATATGAGAAAAAGACTTATATGAAAAATGAATTAAGATTTGCAAAAAAATGTTAAAAAAAAAATGTTATCTTGTCCCACAGTTTGTCGTGATAATCGTAATTTGGGTAATATCACTTTTGGTCATCTACATGCTGTTTCTCATCTGTCTCGATCCTTTATTGAACAAGAGAGTGCACAAAGCTGTTGGTAGCGGCGGTTATTTGGAACACACAAACGAGGAGGATGATTCCTCGGTTGCCCCAGGAACTTCTCATCCAATGGGTGTTCGTGGAAATGTGTTAAACCGCGTTGGTCATCAGCAGGACAAGTGGAAGCGACAAGTTCGCGAGCAACGACGCAATATATACGATCGGCACACGATGCTCAATTGAAAAAAAATTGTACAGTAAATATAAAATCGTCAGAATCACGAGAAATGATAAAATATTTGAAAATAAACATTTTAACGAAAAATAAAGATAAAAATTTAAGCAGAGACTCGGCCGATAAAATATTTCGTGCTTTCAATCAACGATTCATCCGCAAGTTCATTATTGAGAAATTCTATTAAAAAAAACTCCAAATAAATTTATATATATTTTTTAAATAATTCATTGAAAAATTCACAACTGGCAATTAACCGGCTGCTTCGGTTATGTAATCTTTGACCAAATCGTAAAAAACTAGAACAAGAGCTCCTCCAGTGCCGCGCAATACATTTGAAAAAGCTCCTTTGAAAAATGCACCTGGACCCTCGTTTTTCAATGTTTTTATCCAACAATCGGCCGTATTTTTGTACATAACGTCACCCTTGCTTCGTCCCGATTGCATCATCATTCTTCGACGTACAGTGTCAAAAGGATAAGATATTATACCCGCCATTGTTGTTACTGTCTAGTAAAATGATAAAAATTCAAATTAGAACTTGTCAAGTTCAGAATTGCAGTAAAAAAAAAAAAACAAAATAAAAATCGCACCTCTGCGATTGCGAAATTTATGTAAAATGGCGTTTGCTTGGGATCTTCGAGAAGGCTCGCCCTTGCTGTGTCATAAAGGCCAAAGTAGGACGCCCGATAGATAAAAATTCCCTGCACGCTCACATTGAAGCCCCGATAAAGCCCAAAAAGTCCATCGGACTTGAATACTTTTGCGAGACAATCCGCCAAACCTTTAAATTCTCTGGCATCGCCCTTACCGACGTCCGCAC
Source organism: Dyspetes luteomarginatus (assembly GCA_963669185.1). Lineage (NCBI taxonomy): Eukaryota > Metazoa > Arthropoda > Insecta > Hymenoptera > Ichneumonidae > Dyspetes > Dyspetes luteomarginatus. The sequence continues at coordinate 14,392,390 of OY769912.1, read as the reverse complement.
CTAATCTAAAAAGTTTGAAATTTTTTACATTTGTTTTTTCTTTTGCTAATTCATTTTTGTCTCCTCAGCATTTGGAAAAATACGAAGAAAAAAAAGATTTGGGTCAAAATGGTAAAATTTATTTTGTCGCTGGACGAAGGATGTGACTTTTCGGATAATCGAACCTGGTACGCGCGAAATCGAGAGGATAAACGAAGAATAGCGATGTTGCACCAGCAAAACCACCGGAAGCCAAATTTCCGAGAAATTGCCTGGCAAAATCGTCTTTTGGTACACCTTCGAGAAAGATTTTTTTAAACCGATCCTTGAATGCAAAATTCAACGCTTGTGTTGGAAAATAACGAATGACGTTGGCAAGATTTCCACGCCAATAACTCAGAACCCCTGTCTCTCTGGGTATTCGTACGAATGCATCGATCATTCCTGCTCCATCAAATTATTCAGTGAAAATTCACAAAAATCAATGATCTTTGCTCATTCAAAACAGATTCTTTTTTTTTTTTTAACATAATTGTTTTCCTTTTTTAACTTTTGTAAAACTTCAAAGTTCTATATCGTACCTTTGTATTGGCTATCTTTTGATATTTGCTTTGAGGTATGCTGAACCTGAAGTAACAATTTTACACGCTCTATCGGTGCTACGACAGTCTTTGCTACCCCTGCCGATATTCCACCGGCACACAGATCTATGAGAAATGCCTTTGAGTCCATGTTTCGTCGTCAATTGGAACGTAAATTTGCGATAACGATTGGCATAATGGAAAAAAAGAGTTCTTTGTTTTCAATCATTTCTAAATTTTATTTTCTGACATTGACGATCTTTCAAATACGACGTTTCGCATTACACTTCATTCAAATGTTTTTTCTCTCTCTCTCTCTCTCTCTCATTTTATGATCCACAAATTAATATTAAAAATTGTAGAAAATCGATCGTTTTTTTTTATAATACAATATTTATTCGCATAGATCTTATCGATGCTAAAATTCCTGAATTTATACAATCTTATTTTATTTATTTATTGTACATTTATGAATACGATCGGTATTTTAATATCTGATAAAAACGCTCGCAGCGCCCGCAGTGGTCTTCGGCGGACGGTCGAAGTAGAGTGTATGTTTCGGCTCCCCGTAGCATTTAGGTTAAATTTCGTCTGCTACTCGGCAACATCTACGCATTGCCCGCCGAAGGGAAAATATATTCAAAAGATTTTCTTCCCGAGTTGTAATTATTACGTCAATACGCAATCAATAGATGAAAAAAAATGACATACCTCGAAATCCCCTATGACCGTCAAAATCTTCATTCGCTTTTCTCATATTTTTCAGATATCGCCTCGTTCATAAATCCATGAAAAAATTGCCCTACAGAAAGAAAAAGAACATTCCCGGTTGCACCCCCGCAATTGTGTGTTTCGGGCGCACTCCATCGATCGTGCCATTCGACTCTCCCTGACGGTCGTCTTGTATATGCTCTCGTATCATACAATATTAATCGGACCGAAAATAAAATACAAAAATAACATGTTGATGTAGAAACTGAGCTACGTCGTAGTTGAAAAAAAAAAACATAAAAACAAAAAGCCTTTATCAATTCCGCAAAATGAACGTTTTGGGCTCGCGATCAGTCGTTGATTTTTATTGAAAGGGAGAAAAAGCGGATTGAACAAAAGTGCTTTCTAACCTACTCGGAGAGTGAAAAGAGAGAAAAGCATGGTCTGTGTTACATCGATAAATTTGAGTGGGACAGTCAGAGGACAAAATAATTGCGAATAAAAGGACGAGGAACGTTTTTAAACGTTAAAGCTCATGTGTCAGGATGGTTTTGCGCGGTGGTATTCATCGCTTTTTCAAAAATTACGATTGTACGAGAATTGGTCGTCGAAGCGGCCGATACGACGATAAAGAAATGTATTCGTTGAGACTTTACGGCTCTATGTCGCGTCTCACACCGCAAGAGGTAAAAAAAAAAAAAAAAAAATCGTATATTATTATCGGTTGCGTTTTGTATTATTGTAGCCAACTTTTTGCTATTTCGAGCTCAATATTTCATTTGTTTTACATGCTCAAACAAATCGGCCATTTAAACTTGTTTGTTTTTTTATTCAATTATATACATTTATTTTCAATTATATACTTTTATTTGCTGCAGATGACAAAAATCTTAAGAGTCAATGAATTTACCAAAGAATTCGATACCCCGAGTTCTATTAAGTTTTTTGAATCCAATCAGCTCGGATCTAATAGTCCTATGGAAGATACCAGATCAGAGGCAAAATGTCTATTGACAAATAGTAAGTTTGCGTTTCAATTATCATTTTTTACCGCACAATCATTTTGAAGTAAGCAAAATTCCAGTTGCTATTTTATTATTATTATTGTTATTACTTGGAAGAATAAAACATTTTGAAAATTTTTCCAAAAAACTTTTTCATCCGATGACCTCATTCATCTGAATTGACTTTGTATAATTTTGAAAAAAAAAATGTAAGAAAACAAATGAATTGTTTAATTTAGACAATTTTATCTCACAGTTAGCATAATTTTTTTTATGTTTTAATTGACACAGGTTATCTACTGGGAATATTCGACGGTCATGGAGGTAGCGCCTGTGCTCAAGTAGTCGCCAAAAGACTTTTTCATTATATATCCGCGTGTTTATTACCACGAAAAATTCTCTCAAGATACGTGGACACTGGAGGTGTTGACGAAAATTTTCAATTATTAGAACTTTACAACGACAAATTAGAATTTGTTTCGGGTATCAAAGATCTCTACAAAGAGAGTTTTTTTAAATTTTTGGGTGATATCGCTAAAATAAAATCATCATCAGATTGTCCCATTGAAGTATCGCTCGTTAATGCTTTTTTACGGCTCGACAGCGATTTGTCGAACGAGGCTTTGCACAAATTGCGAAAAAAAGATGCTGCGAGAACTCTCTCAGTCGCAATGTCCGGAGCTGTAGCTGTTGTTGCTCATATAAATGGACCTGATCTTCATGTTGCCGGGGTTGGAGATTGTCAGGCTGTTCTTGGCTCTCACACGGGTAAAAAAATGAAAAATTTATCAAAATTTTATCAAATTCGTCATTTTTTTTTCTCATTTTTCTATGTCAAGTTTAAATTATTTTTTTTTGTTTTACCACAGAAGACGAGGGTTGGTCGGCAAAGCTAATGACGGTCGAGCACAACGCGGACAATCGTGCCGAGGTCGAGAGAATATTGTCGGAGCATCCACCGGCCGAGAAATTGACGGTGATAAAGATGGAACGATTATTAGGACAATTAGCGCCACTTCGTTCACTCGGTGATTTTCGTTACAAATGGAGCAAAGAATTGATGAAAGAAGTTGTCGTTCCGTATCTCGGTGAAGCAGCTGTACCATCGAATTATCATACACCGCCTTATTTGACCGCTAGACCGGAAGTGATGCATCACAGACTCCTGCCGAGTGACAAATTTCTCATAATAGCGAGTGATGGTTTGTGGGATTTTCTCTCACCATCCCAAGCTGTTCGTTTAGTCGCCGAACACATGAGCAGCAAAATATCACAAAGTCCATTAAAATTTCCTCGATCAAATATGAAATTGTCGGAAATTAATGAAATGCTGCTACAGCGAAAAGAGGGATTGAGGAAAAAGCCCCTCGATGGAAATTCGGCGACACATCTGCTGAGAAATGCTCTTGGTGGAACCGATCAGGGCATCGATCACGTTAAATTGTCGCAATTACTCACTCTACCCAGTGACATTGTTCGCGTATTTCGCGATGATATAACCATCACCGTTGTATACATGAATTCGGATTATTTGCAAAAAAATTCATCGTGAATGAAATTTCTTACGATATTTAAAATATTTTGCTTTTTTTTTGTTGCATATAAAATAAATATGTATTGCAACGCGGTATAACTTGTGAGGAGGATCCGAATTAAGTGTTGCAAGCAATTCTGGATAGCTCAGTTGGAATTCGACTGGCAATCGAAAGGTCGTCCCGGGTTCGAATCGAGGTCCAGTCCGAGCTGCATTTTTTTCCTCATTGTTGATTGGGATTTCTCCTCATATATCGCGTTATTTTCCGACCCTTATAATATATACGATATATATTTATATATATTGTAATATTCGTTTGAATTAAATCAAAGTTCAGGCTGCTGGGTGGGATCAATTTTCATCTTGTAAATTTGCTCTAAATTTTCTCGTTATTCTCTTATCATCGAATCACTGTATAGCTTGTGATTTATTTTAGTTTTAACCATAAAAACAATTTACATGAGAATAGAGGTGTGTCCTGGCTTATCGTTTATAACACATAGTATACATGTACATTGCGTTTCGCATTTTATATTTATATATTTATATATATATACTATATCTGTATTTTTCTCTTTTTAAATTGTTCGTCGAAAATTTCGCGCTACAATTATTTTTCACAATTTTCAATTTTTTTTGTTTTTGTTTATAATTGCTCGATGGAATGAGCATTCAAAGTGCATTCGAGGCGATGAGAAAAAAAAAACGAAACGCGAGAGCGCGGGCTAAAACGATTTATTATGCATGTTAAAAATCTCATTCGATCAATTGCTCGGGAATAATAAAAACGAAAAGAAATAAGGATCAACTATGAGATTGCAACTTGTGGATGTGGAAGTTAGTTTTTTATTTTAGCTTCTTTTTTTTCATCATTCATTAATATAATCCGCACGTTATTGGAGATCGTTGAAGTGACATGAAAAAAAAAAAGAGAGAACGGAAAATAGAAGAATTGTAAGAAATGTAAGTTAAGCAATCGTGTCCTGCTTCTGGATAGTTGTAATTAACGCGATATTATAATATTGGATAATAATTGTACGAACACGAAGAATTCTTTTAGGGGGGGGGGGAGGGGAGATTTTTCGAGGTCTCAGGACGGGCAAGCGTAGAACTCAACTGGTTTTTTTTCTTATGCTGTTTATAGAATATTGAAATTAAACGATTTAACTTATCGGAGACTGAAAAAATACCTTCCTTACGCACGGCAAAGGGTTGAGACATGGATCGATCTCAACCTTCCTGACCAAAATCTTCCTTGAATTTTTCTAATTTTGCCATGTCCTCCTGATTTACGGTCGGACGGGTCGTTGATAACGATTTCATCATGTGTTTCTGTTAAATGACGATGAGGGAGAATACAAGAGTCATGAAATTTCGAGAAAAAATAGATTCGAGCGAGGCACTCGAGAGATTATTAAAAATTTAATTAAAATAAATAATAAATAATTAAAAATTTAATATTTTTCAAATTAGTAATTATAAATTACCATTGTGACTGGTGGTTCGTAAAGTTTGTCACCCTCGACGTCCATCCAATTCATTTCCATCGCATCAGGATCACCGGGCGAGCATGGCGTCAATAAATCATCGACTATAACGTCCTTGTCTTTGGGCGATGGTCCGCGGATTTTTTTGAAATGCGTCGCTGTTTGTACCAAACGAACTGGTTGCATGAGCGCATCTCGCACTATGATGCTTATGTCAGCACCCGAATAACCCTCAGTATTTGCTGCTAAAGTTTTAAAATCATCCTCTGATAACGAGTGAGCTGTATTGCCCAAATGAAGCTTAAACATTGTGACTCTCGCGTGTTCTTCCGGTAGACCGATGTAAATTCGTTTCTCGAAACGTCTTCTTATCGCGGAATCAAGAACCCAGGGAATATTCGTAGCGCCGAGAACAAGAATTCCATCATTGTCGGTGCCGACACCTGCGAATAAATTTTATAATTTATTTTTCCTCATTTCCCATATCCGTAAAGTTTGGGTTTAAAAAAATGTTTTAATTTTTTTACTAACCCTGCATCTGTACTAGAAATTCAGTTTTTATTCTACGAGCCGATTCAGACTCGTTGTCGGAACGCGATGAACACAACGAGTCAACCTCATCGATGAATATAATTGCGGGTTTACGTTGACGAGCAAGCTCAAATAAATTTTTCACGAGTTTCTCAGACTCGCCGAGCCACTTGCTGACCAAATCGGATGATGATACCGACAAAAATTGCGAATTATTGGCCTCTGTTGCTACAGCCTTTGCTAGATATGATTTTCCCGTACCTGGAGGCTAAATTTCAACATTCGATCAATTTATAAATGAGTAAATATAATTTTTTTTTTCTTATTAAAAAAAAAACAAAAAATATTAATTCTCTGATATGGATAAAATAAATTATGTGACTCACTCCAAACAAGAGTATTCCCTTCCATGGTATTCTTTTACCAGTGAAAAAATGTGGAAAACGTATTGGTAATATGACCGCCTCTTTGAGTGCTTCCTTGGCGAGATCGAGGCCGGCTACGTCGCTCCATTTTATGTTGGGTCTTTCAATGACAATCGCACCTTCCAGTTTGCTCTGCAGCTTTTTTTTCTCAGGATCACTGTCCGTATCGCTGTCGCCACTCTCATCCTTCTTATCCTCACTTTTCGAATTCTCCTCTCCAGCTTTAACAGGTTTCTTTTTGCCCTTTTTCAAGTAAGCCTTTAACTTCTCAGCTCTGTCGAGATACTGGAGACACTTTTGCCTTATGCTCTCCTTGGCTCTGTCGCCTTGAGCTTCATCTGGGAGAAATAAAAATATAAAAAAATCCATCAATAAAAATTACCAACATAATTATAAAAATTGCAGCTTTTAAGCCTTAAAATTATCCTAAACAGTCAAATCAAGATTTTTTTTCATATCTAAATGAATGCGATGAATATCAAAAAAATTCAAAACCACCAAAATTTTGGGCTATCAAACTGACGAGAGGAAAAGTCTGAGAAGAATTAGTTAATGAGCAAAAAATTATGAGATGACAATATGCACGTTTTTATTTCAACCTTTTTTCATTTTGAGTTTTCCCACAGGTGAGCTAAAAAAAAGCAGTTAATGTTGAGCTAATAATGTGAAAGTTTCAATTTGCGCTTTTTTTTTTTCACTTTCAGACAAGTTTTTTACAGCTGAGCAACAACACTAGTTAGTATAAATATACACATATATGCAGAATGAGAAATTTTACGAGTTTTCAAAATACTCACATTTTATTGAATGAAGGAAATACTCTACAGCATGTTCATAAAGTTTTAAGGCCTCTTCATAATTTTTGTTTCTATCCTCTTCAGTGGCCTTGGTCACAAGATCAATGGCTTTCTGTTAAAAAAAAAAAAATCAACAAAACAAAAGTAAAAAAAAAAACGAATGAGTGTCAACATAGAGAATGTTGCAAAATGTTCCAAAAACACGATCTAATTTTTTTTTTTTTCTTAATTTTGTTCATCTTACCTGTAATATCGTGCTAGTTGCCATCTTAAAATGTTAAATGACTTATCTCGTATTCACGTCCCTGCAACTGCAAACGATGGGAACGTCTTTTGCGCGATGAAAGTTTGAAAAAATAAAATAAATTAAAGGAAAATTGCGTTATCTCTCAGAGCGTCAACTCGAAGAAGCAATTAATTCCGGATAGCAGACCGGAAGACCGAGAAAAATTCTTTCGATGTTTATTTCCGCGCATAAAATCAACGATGTACTGTCAAACGGTAACCTTCAAATTGCTACAAATGAAGAATCCTGACGTCATGCGATGACACTTTCCTGTCTTGGTATGTGTTTTATGTGTGTTGCAGCGTAAACGTAAAGTGTAATGAGAGAGGCCACGAAGCATGTAAAAACATGCGTATGTCTAAACGTCGTGTCAATTATTCATTCTTCATTCTAATGAATTAATTTTAAACGGGATAAATTTGAAATTGATTAAAAATATATTTGTTACGACGAACGATGAAAATTGAATAATACCGGATATTCAATGGACGTGACTATAGCTAAGTCGTGCTTTGTGCTTTTGATAGAAATGATGGAATAGAACGAGAGGATATAGCAGCAAGTACACTGTCAATCCGACCGACCAATAAAATTACTCGCTTCGATTGAATTGACCAATGAAAATCTCGAATAAGTTATGACGAGTCCAAGGATCAAATGGTTCTCAACTAGCCAACACGGATGTGTTTAAAGGGCTCTATTTGAACTGAGGCGATCCATGCATTTTTTAAATATGTATCGGTCACGTAATAAGGCTTTCCCGGTGAAGTAAAATGAGAAGATCAGGAATATTTAAATTTTTACACAATTTTGCAAGATTAATGAATAATTAGCTAGCTCCATATTATAAGAAAAAGTAAAAGATGCAAATAGTGTAGAAAGTGTAAAATGATAAATTGTGATTGTCATTTAATGTCAAAAGTGCTTTTTTAATGCACCCCTTTCGTCAATGCTAAAGTTTTTGATCATTCAAAAATGTGCAAGTTTTCGCGCCAAATATCGCCGTATCCGTTAGTGTGCGCGCGCACATCGATCTCATCATTTTTGTCCGCCATATTTGTCACAAGTCTGGGGGAAGAGAACAGGGCCGTGCCAAAATTCCATGTCTCGTAAATGAAAATTTTCTGCCAAAGTTATGGCGATTATTTCGTAAGAATTTTCGAAAAAGGATATTTTTTCAAAGTTTAACTGTGTTAAGGAGACAAAAACAAAAATTGCGAATGAATGTTGACATTAAAATGTCCCAAATAGCGTGATTAAGCGGAACCGTATAAGGACATGGCGATCATTCTTGGTACGACCCTGTGACGCGTGGCCATGCCTCCACTTCACGGCAATGAAAGGTCGAGGGTTTTGTGAACTGCCATTGCTAGGGAGTTAGCTTCGGTACTAGGCTAGGCGCAGATGAGGGTCATCAAGAGATTCGCGAAACGCGGGATATTTCGTGATTCCCCCCTTGCCGCGTGACGCGAACGAGCCAAAAAAAAACTATTTGGTTATTTAGTTTTACGATTTTGGGACATTTTTCGGGAGAGTAAACTGGTATATAGCGAGAAACCAGGTGTTGAAAAAAAAAAAAACCATGGATAATAAGAAACTTACGGACAGTTTGATAAGGACTAATCAAGCGATTCTATGCAGCGGATTGTTCAACGGGCCAAGACTAACGCCAACCGGCAAAATAAGTCATGCCAAGACTCGCGTTTACACTCAACGCTATCGCAAAGAATGGGAATACATGCCGGATTTCAAAGGTAACAAATGTTCCATTATTTTAGGCACACGATGAAAAAAAAAAAAGAACGAAAAAAAATTCTTCAATTTCGATTTTGTTTACCGAGGTGGTGTGAGCGATAAGAGTACGACACTTTGATCGTGCTTCGTTTTACATGCTGAGAATGTTTTTTTTTTTTTTTTTTTGATTTTCCAGGCATGTACCAAATTGACATGATGCCTTGATCTTATTTGTAGGGATAATGTGCGCGCGCAATTATTTGTTACCAAGCTTTGTTTATGTTCTCGGTGGATTGACAAATAATAATAATAATAGCAATAAATCCCCAAAATTGTGACCTAGCACCCATCTAGCACCTCAGCGTACGTCATAACCTATCGTAACTTTTTAAGTAGGCCATCACAGAATTGACGTATTTTCCGAATGAGAAACATAAACTCGTCATTATTAAGCATTTCTATAATGATCTTTATACGTGCAAACAAATGATTCGTGTACTGGCTTTTGGGACAAAGAGCCCTCGAATATTTTACAAAGGAACCGACTGTTTACACATTTCCGTTGGGCCGCCATTTTCCATAGTGCCGTGACGTCACAATGAACAAGTGGCGTACGTGGCGGATACCAGCGGAACTTTGAGAGCTTTATAAATATAAACATCTGAGAATAAAATCTGTTTTTTGAATTTTCAATAGTTTCGTATAGTTGCGTGATGTTTTTGTTTTATTTTTTTTTTTCGCTCAGGATGGCTGACTTCCGTTCCGAATCAGGCAACCAGAGCTTACTGCACTTATTGCAAGAAAAATCTTCACGCCCATCGTCTCTCGTTGCTGAAACACACGTGCACAATGAAACATCAGAGGGCAGCACTTATGCATCAAACCGAGATGAATGCGAAGGAATCTGCGGCAGTGAAGATTGCGGAGATCGAGGCTGGATATGTCGAGGAAGTCGATTCCGAGGAGGTAAAGTGTTTTTCTTTGCTATTTTTAATGAAATCGTTTTTTTTTTTTTTTTTTTTTTGTTATTTTAATATTTTTTTTAACAATTTTTGTCCATTTTGACTGTGCAGATGATTCAGAAAGAGTGCAATCGTGCAAGAGTACAAGAGTGCGAGGTCGAGGAAGATAACGAAGATTTTGAGTATGTCGTCGAGACATTAGAGATGGAAGATGACGAGCTTGAGGATTCACAATCGAAGGAACAGGAACAAGATGGCGGCGATGGCGGAGAAGTCGAGGATGATGATGAGGACGAAAACATGCATGGCTCCATGGACGAGGATGATCCTTCGCCAGTCAAGAGAAAGATTAAAATTGAAAGAGAGGTGAAAAATGAAACACGATTCAACGATAATTTCGAGATCAAATGAAATAAATCAAATGAGCTTTTTAAAAAACTTAAAAAAAAAAGTACAGGATAAAATTAAAAACTAAATTATGAGATTTTTTTTCCACAATTGTACAGGATAAAGAATGTCGAGATACACTCGCGGAAGCAATGGCGCACGTTCATGGCGAGTATCTCGACGGTACGGACGAGCAGGTGAACGTCGAGCTGGAAATGGTTGTCGGCGAGGACGAAGTTATTCACGACACAGACCACGATACCTCGATGAATTCAATCGAGGAGGACCCGAGCGAGTCGCACAATAACGATATAGAAGAAATGAAACGTGGCGAAAAATCGTCACCTGTAAGTTAAATTTACACATTTTCGTCATCGCCATCTTTTCGTTAATTAATTACATTTTTATTTGTAAATCCTTTCCATTGATTTTTAATATTTAAAGCAGGAGGGCGATTCGAGCGAAATTGGCAGCGAACCGGAAGTTTCGCCAGATCAGCGTTTGCGCGAAATTGGCAATTCATACAAGAGCTTGAACGTTGTGATGAACGACGCAAAGATCGGCGTAGTGAATTCGCAATCGCCTTTTGGAAATTCCGTCGCAATTTCATCCGGACAAACGAAAACGATAAAGTTAAATACAGGCAAAACGATGACTCTGAGACCTGGAATGCAGTACGTTCTGAGCAATATCAAGGGTAACAATATTCCGGGACTCGTGTGGACAGATCAAAAGCATGGAGTTCAGGGCGAAGTTTCAACAAAATCGGGCCAATTGACAAATAACGGAGCACAAAAGCTAAATCCTTATGCGGCTGTTGCTGGCACGAGCCAGCAATCGTCGGGCCAGGTAAAAAAAAAAACAAAATCGTTTAAAAAAAAAAAAAAATCCTTTTTTAGAGTTTTTCTTTTCGTTGATTTTTTTTTTTTCCACGTTTTAATTATTATTTCCATAGAAATGTGCAACGAAGAGCGGAACATCGAAGAAATCTTGTATATCTACTCACGTTTTGGATACGAGCAAAGGACTTCCGATTGGTGGCTTACAAGTCAGTCTTTATAAACTCATGGACGGTAGATGGACATTTCTCAATGAGAGGTGAGAATATTTTTGTACAATTTCAAACGATGAAAATTGTTTAAAAAATTATAAGATAATAAATATAAAAAAATGTACGTTTTAGTCACACATCGCCGAGCGGCCGATGCAACGATCTCGTCGACAACAGCAAATGCAACTTCACCGCTGGCCGTTACAAAATGCACTTTGACGTTGACAAATATTTCACTCTGAGGCGAATCGAGACGATTTATCCATTTATCGAGATTGTTTTTGACGTTAAAAATCCAACTGGCAGTTATCACATACCGGTCCTTCTCAGTCCATTCGGTTACACAACTTATCGTGGCTCGGACAGATGAGTATGACGCAAAGATTTTATTCATAGCTCTTTTTTTTTTCGTTAAAAAAAAACTACAAACTGCTTTCAGTCTCCAATTTCCATTGCAATCTTGTCGAATCCAAAACTACGAAGAAAAAAATGTCCTATATAGTGATGTAAGCTGAATTTCTGTATATTTTTAAGTATGCAAGTGAAAATTTGTAAATAAAGCGGTAAAAAAAATGTTTTCCCGTTCAATCGATAGACGTAATAGAGACAACGAGAACGAGCAGAGTTCGATGCCTCGTGATGTAAATATTCTAATAGAGATAATAGGATTGAATATTTTTGTCAAAAAAAAAAAAAAAAAAACAAGTAAATTGTTCCATTGAGCTTTTTTCAATAAAATCAATTTTGCTCGAAGAAGTTATGAATTATTTTTTTACGCGCTAGAAGTAAAGAGCATCGAATATAGAAAAATAAACAACGCCGAGCGAGAAAATATTTTCATTTCGTGTTTTCCACGCTCGCGGCTGATATCGCGAGGGCAGCGCGGCTAAAAGCTCGAGATAGCGAAAGTAGAGAGAAGAGCAGTGTAATAAATCTGCCCCGTGTGTGACCTTTGAGATATTAAAGTCGACGCTCCATCAGTAAGTTTACACGCGTCGTACCGTCTTTGGCTCGACGAATTCAATGTGTCTGTTTAACGTGTGAGTAATCGCGTCAATGGGAGACAAAAATCGACGGTGTATATAAAAAGATAATACATTTTTTACGATTTTTTGCTCGCAATTATTAATGCGATAATTGATAACAAATAATAATAATAATAATCGTTTGAGTTTTATGATCAGTGCAATAAAATATGGCAACGACGAGATTAGCTTCGATTGAAAAAAAACCGCCCATTTCAACTCACATTCTCGACACCACAAAGGGACTTCCGGTTGCTGGTGTTCCCGTCAGTCTCTACAAGTTCATCAATGAAAAATGGACTTTTATCAATAATGGGCAAGTTTGTTTTTTTTTCTCATTTATAACCAATCAGGCGACTTTTTATAATTCGAATGATTTTTTTTTGTACTTTGGACCATTAGCCAGACAAACATCGACGGTCGTTGTGGGAATCTTCTTGAAACCGGAAGTCCTCATTTTACTGTAGGACGCTACAAGATACGCTTCGAAGTTGAGAATTATTTCATCACTGCGGCAATGCCAGCCTTGTATCCAATCGTTGAGATCGTGTTCGACATAAAGAATTGCCAGGAGAGCTATCATCTGCCGTTGCTATTGAATCCATTTGGCTACAGTACTTACCGTGGCTCCTGAATAACAGGTGCATCATCGTACACTTCATATATACACATATATACATATATCAGTAAATATATATATAAATATACATATATATAAATATATATATGTATATATATATATAGGTATTTTTTCCTCTTGACGTGAGCACCTCTCGCGGAGATTTTGCACTGTCGGTCACGTCAGTGATGTAAATACCTCGAGTGAGCAACTCACGCTATCTATATACACACTTATATCTCCGCTGACATCCGTTAATGGAATATATCCCTCATTCAACAGCACGATGTATATGGCATCGATGAGAAATAAAAAGCCCTGCCGAGACGATCGTTCGTTCTTTTCATTACCATATAAAATTTATAGATGCGGACAATTATGGTTAAAAGATATTCGACCTATTTTAAAACACGCTGTGCGAATTGTTTCGTTACAAGCTATTGAGGCATTTTTATGCACATTTTATAAATACAAAACAGTATAATCGGTGAGATATTCAAAGTATTTTAGAAATTTCTTCATTACAAAACCTTTTTCTCGTTTTTCATCAGCAATGTTTTTTTTTATCTTTCAATGTTCTTTTTTTTTCTTTTTAGATCGGGTAAAAGATGTTTTTCGTCGTAGGTTCATTACTTTCGAGATCAATGCGTACAATAGATATATAATATAATTTAATATTTCATTTGTAATGGAAAAGTCGATTAGATTAATTTTTAATTCGGGGGAAGATAACTTCTGTCGACTTTCGTAGTGGGCGGCAAGTATGTGCTGGCGCCACCTTGACCGCCGCCACTGGGACGATTTCCACCGCCAGTGGCGCCACCAGAGCCTCCAGCGCCACCTGGACGTCCATTTCCGGTCCCGCCAGTTCTCCCACCTCCTCCGTTGCCTAGAGAGGTCGCTCCTGGTCCACCGGGCGTCAATCCCGGTTTTTTCCCTCCTCCGGACGGTCGCGAGCTACCTGGGCCAGACTTGCCCGTGCCAAAAGTGAAGCTCGCTCTGTTGCCGTTCTCGTCAGCGACGTATCTTGTTACGACAAACGATCGCGAGTGCGAATTAACGTTAAAAATAACAAAAAAACGAATAGTTTTCAAAAAAGTTTGACTCACTTGACAGCGATGGGCAGTCCCTCGGGACTGTCGTAAGCAAAATTGCCTTTTACAACACGCACCAGTTGCCCATCGACCTCTTTTAATTCCTCCGTCTCTTCGCGAACAACGCCATCTACCTGTGTCGGGCCTGACGACGAGGCTGCCGCTGGCGGTGCAGGTTTGATCTGAGCTCGTCTTTGTCCAACGTCTGCGGCTCCTCCACCCGGGTAAGGAGCCTTTAGTGACAAACCACCGGATCCTTTTGCAAATGGCGGTGGTTTCTGACCGGGTGATAATTTGTCGGCGAGACAACAGCTCAATCCATCGAGCAAAACTATCAGCACCACCTAAAGTGTGATATATATATATATATATATATATATATACATGTGTACTGAACGATTTTTCTATTGTGCGGATTGTAATACCAGCTGATCACGAAATGGGGACGCCACGGATTGTAAATAAAGTTAATAAATTTTACAAGTGTCATGGCGGCCAATGATGGCTATATTTATTAATCTAGGGCGAGAATTTAGGGTGTGGGGCGAAAATCCGGAAAATCTGAGTTATACGACGTCACTTCCGTTTTAGCGTACACTTTTCCCAAAAGTATAGCTAATGTCCGATTTCATCACCGGGCTTTGTCTGGCAGATGCAATAATTATACGCCGGATAACCAATTCTCTTGGCATGGGCAACGAATTTAGAAGCCTAATAAATTCGCTGACAGGATATAGATCCAGATATAGATATATCCGGATGATAACTTTTATCCAGAAGTGAAGAAACAACAAACCTATCGTTTCCATCTCTTTTTCGAGCTTCCGAAACATAGTTCGATTCACAGTCGCCAGAGGGAAAACTGAATTCATCAATTTTTTTTATTTTTTTTTAAATTGGCATTGAGACATTCCACAGCCTTTTTCTCGATACATATCTGTATAATTATTGCCGTTGATGACCTGCGACGTTGCACGTCTTCCGCAATCCAGTAAGAAATCAAACATTCACTCTCCGTACGATCGATTGAAAAAATATTCGCCGATGAGCTCTCCCCCTTCCCTTATGGGGTCTTTTTTCACATATGAGCTCAGGAATGAGCTATCGAACACTTTCACCGATGACTTTAAACGATAATTTCGAATGATTTAGAGCCCTCGGGGCTTCTTGTCTCGTATAAAATACACACAATACCCCCTCCCTCTGCCTTCCCTTTTGACTCTCATTGCGCGTAACGTATTTATAATGTTTGAAGATGCAGAAATATTTTAAAGCTTTTGTTAAATTTATGTAATCCTCCTCATTGAGAATGTTATGGTGTAACGATGGGTTTGCAAAAATAATTTCTATTAGGATTGACTGATCAATGGACCAAAACCTGCTGCAATTAATCGTTTTTACTATCTTGATTTTTCTTCGTTTTTATTTTAATCCTTCTCTTTCATTGCATTCCACTTTCACGCGGTACTTTACAGTCTGTTTATGACTCTCGTTCCCCGTACGATCAGAATTTCGATCAAGATAGAGAAACTTGTGCGAATATTACGAGCCGGGTGAAGAAATAAATCGAATAAATTAATAATTTTCGACTATGAGAATTGTCACCTCTCGCCACTCTTATAAATATCTCGGGATATAGATGAAAATTTAGGGGAGAAGTTCAGACTGATGATTTTGGGTGAATAAATAAATTATCTGGCTTAAGTTTATGAATAATGAATAATTTATTTTTGTCGAAAATTTTATTATTTTCATTAAAAAAATTGGCCATCAAAAAATAATATTTTGCAAATCACTTTTTAAGGGAAGAAATTAATTTGAGGTGATGTGAAAAGGGCGCTGTAAGGTTGCCACTAAGGAGCAAGAAATTAAAAAAAAAATCCTCATCGCTCTAAGAACAATAATGATAACTTGAGGCAAATTAACCAGCTGAATTTTTACGTTTTTATCGAGCCTTTTGTCAAAAGTTCACTTTTTCTTTAATCCAAGCAAATTCATCGGAAGAAATTAATTTTTTTATATAAAAACAAATTATTTCTCTGCTTAGATCGAAAACTTTGTAAAATTTGTCTATAGTGATCTCGTTAAAATGTTAAACACATACCAGCGTATTTGCCATTGTAACGCGACGTTCCATAACGAATCGAGGGTGGAAAAAACACTCGGCAATATCACTCTTACAATTAATTTATTCGTTCGACACTACGAGAAAAAAACAAAAACAATAGCATGTCGATACTAAATATTTTTTTGAATTTCGTTAATATATTTTTCTTTTTTTTTTTCGCCAGATACAAAAAGCCAACACGGTGCTTGGTTCACGGAGTCCTTAGTGGTAATCTCTGCCTTTTGAAGACCATCCGGCTTTTTATATAGCGTATGGTGGTTGACTGTACGAGAGCCTGGAGGATGGCACAACGTGTTTGTGGAATTGACGATCAACCGTTCCCTGTATGATGCACATGAATATACATCCAGACATATATATATGTATATAGACAAGGATAAGAAGAGGATATATATATATATATATGCACACACAAGAATAAGGAGAGGAGGAACATGTGTGATACGATACTATGCAATCTTTGTATCCCCCGTTCGTGCTTGTGAATTGAAAACGTCTCTCCCACCCCCGCATCTCACATACGCGATTTATTTCATGTCGACGATCTTTGGAGACCTCGAGAAAGGGCTCCGTCGAGCACACACACAGACATGAGATGAAGCGATGATCTTCGTTACGATAAGTGGAAAAGAGACACTATTTGCGTATGTTCGGTGCCGTTCTCTTTTGGCGGTATAGCTGAGCTCAGCTCGAGAAGAGACGAAAAAGAGACCCTCGTGAACTTTTGTCAAAGGAGCAGCGCACTGAGCAAAATCCAACAGTCAGATGCAAAATATCTCAATTATCAACGAATCTATGAGGCATCTTACAAACACACGTACAATTTGAATAATTGATCGACACCTTTACAATTCGATTATAAATCGCATTTCTGAAATTTAATCCTGGAATAATGGGAAAAAGTAATAAATTTTTTGCGGAATAATAAATTAACGCGGAAGAAACCTGCCAGGAGACATCGGATTAGTTATCCGAGAGATCTGATAAGGTCATTGGAGAATTTGCACGAGTGTAAGGAGCTCGATGGGGATTGCGACAAAAAAAAACAAATTCCTAATCCTTGCCGGTCTCGTGAGAGAGAGAGAGAGAGAGAGAAACTCGATTGGTCATCCTAGGAGCATTTCGAGGTCTCGCGATCCGGATAATCCGGGTGACCGAAGAAGATCGATAAAACGTAAAGGCGATCGTTTTTCTCGGCTCAAAGGAAAACAAAAATTTACTTGAAACCTCCAACAGACGGTTTGGAATTTTTTCGTAATTTAATTGCACCTTTTGAGCAATTTAATTGTATTATTATTATTATTATTTCAAAAAAATTCATTTCACAAGATGAGATTGTCCCGCCCTCCGTCGACTTTTCATGGGATTTCTTGATTTTCAACTTATATATGTCTGACGGTGTTTAAAAGGTGTTTATTCAATTTATCTCAAGAGGGTGAGAAAATAGATCGAGCGATGGAGATAGAGAGCGGCACTTTAGGCTCGTCACGATTCAAAGAGTATTTTATTTTTATTTTATTTTTTGTATAATGACGATTGATATATGGTCGAACGTCCAAATGCGGATTGATCGAAGATGTTGACGAGGAAAGAGAAAGAGAGAGAAAGAACGAAAGAGAATTATACGAAAGAAAGGGCAAGTTGGTGGAGCGCCCTCTCGTAAGATAATTCCTCACCGTTCATTTTTGTCCCCTTACATGGACTCAATTATTTATATACATCGGGAATAACGTTGGGATTTGCGCAAAATTTATTGTATCCCCTGTTTTGTATACGCGAATATCATACGTGGAGATGAGGCAAAGGCCAACATCGTCACGAGTGATGAGATCGGATCCCGTTTGAGGGCACACACCATGCACATGGTGTCTCTCCCTAGCAAAAAAAAAACATATATATATATATATGATCTCTGAACCTTTTAATAGGATGCGTTTGCCCGTTTTCTATCTCTCCTGTTTTTCTGCTGTGCTAGAGGGATTTAAAAGTACAACGAGGGACACAGAGAGAGAGAGAGAGAGAGAGGAGATTCTTCTTTCTCCCATCGCAACGTTGACATTTCCACCGTATGTGCTCTCATGGCAGTCGTAATATGTGCGAGCATCATTCAGCAAACAGTCTCGACTAAACTTACTCTCAAACGTTTATAAACCGAACCCACATTCCTCGTTTAACAGTAGCCGATACGAAGAAGCTTTGTCATTGATCGTTTCAATCTAAAATGCTCAACGATCGAATCGCCGCTCCTCTTCTTGTGGCCACGAAATATTACGAAAGTGGCGCCCTCACTTCCCGCGGAAAAATCCTGAATCCTCAATTCCGAATGCATATGCGAGGTTAAACTCATGTCTGATCTTTCTTTTCCATTATAAATATAGAATTAAATTAGTTGAAGCGTTATTTAGAATCGTGTGGGAGGAATAATCCGCGTTCTAAAATTCCACGATTGGTGTGAAAGTCCAAGTTTCCAATTAGCAACTTTGTAGGGTTAAGTGAATAATGGTGACGAGAGAACAAAAAAAGTATAATTACGATTGACTGCAGACGCAATGAAGAGACGTGTCGCGAATGGTTTGTGATATTTGATTTGTCTGTGTGAGTCTCACACACACCTTTAGGTCGTACTGGATGTCTCACGGGTGTAATACAGTCGATTACTTCATATTTATATTTTAATTGAATAGTTGTATAGGCAAACCGTTATTGGCATAATAATAGCGCGACGATAAATAAAACGTCGTACACGGCACGCCTATCCACAGTCTGTGATCACGTCACGATTATCAAACACATATGTATATACGATTTTCCTTCAATTGCACAGAAGCGCTACAATAGAGTGGATTAACTTATAACTTTAATTACTGCGAATCCGCATAGATGTGGATTCGAAAGATTCTTAGACACACAATTATATGTATATATATATATATATATAATCTTATTTGAGCATTTTTGAATGACAAACACCTCGAGTTCAGGAGATTCCGATTGTTCGGTAGATTAGAGAAATTCTATATGTGATTGTCAGCATTTTATCGTAGTCGTAAAAATCAACGATGCAAGGTGGGCCTTTGTTTCGCCGAGAAACATTTCACGATCCTCGAAGAGTTCGAGGTTGCTATAAGAGAGCCTCGAAAGTACCAGGATTATTCCAATGCCGGATTCGTGCTTCGGCATTTAAATAGATCTCTCACTTTTTCACAATCCTTCGGGGCCAGGATCTCTGCATAAGAATAAAAATGAAAAGTTTCGTCACTACGGAAAAGTCAAGTTACTCGTAAAGCGAGGATCGAATTTAATAATAATAATAATAATAATATCGGTAATTTTCTTTTCGTCTCGTTTTTTTTTAAGTTGTAAATTTCAACCGTCTCGTAAACTTTTATCAAACCACTGTATAGCTTGTGATTTATTTGGTTAATAATAAAAACAATTTACATGAGAATATAGAGGTGGTATCCTGGCTTATCGTTACGACACATAATTCATGTACATCGCGTCTCGCATTTTATTTCTATATTTATATTTATATACCAAGTTTGCTTTTTATTTTATTTTATTTTTTTTAACTCGAATGATCGAATCACATGATAGAGACAATTTTGAAGATAAAAATTTTTGGCTCAAAATAAAATGAGCGCGTAAAATTAAATGAGAGAGTTTTGAAATTTGAGGAGATTCGTGCACGAGAGTTTATGAAGAAAATGGAAAAGACGATTTTTTAAATATATTTTCAATATTTCGCGATTCTTCAATAAACGTGAATTTGTAAAAAAAATTAATAGAATGATCAACGGAAACATTTAAAAAGTGAACGGCTAATTTAACAAATTATTATTATTCTTGTTAAAAAAATTCAGAACCTCGATCGTCGCTGTTGCGAAAAAAAAATATCAACTTGGATAATTAAAGATGAAAATAATGACGAATACCTGATAAAAAATTAATTGAAGATCGTTATCAGCGTTTTTCTCGATACGAGCACAAATTGACTCGCGTGGCAATCGAACTTTATGATTTTTTTTTCTTTTCATTTATCCTAGTTGTATCGTCTAATTTTTTAAATCTTCTATTTTTGTTGCTCGTCCTTGCTGCTCCTTTTGTTTTATCAAGGGTTGTATTTTTTTGGTGAAAAAAAAATATTCAATTCCTCCCTGATGTTTCGAATATAAAGAGAACAAAAACAAATAGCGCGATTTATTGAAAAGATTTATTCTCTGCTGAGGATTAATTCAGAGTGAGGGAGACTCTCGTTCACAATCTTCAAGGATTTCTCTCGAATCGCGATTTTCTACAGAGTTTCAGCACAAACACTTGATAAAATAATTGGCAATCAATTAAACGACTCGATCATTAAAATATCATTGAAAATATATCTCTCGACACTTTTTCTTTTTTCCAATTTTTTTTCTCTCCTCCCTCGAGCTCTTTCGATACGATTTATTAGAAGGCATAACACGTGTCGTTGATTTGCTCAAAAATATTTTTTGATACATTCTTATCTTTCCTTTCTTTGAATCAAGCTCATCTCGAATGTACATAAAATCGTCTCTCGATAAATCCATCGAACGTTCAATTTTCACAGCCGTTCGGATCTGTCGAAAAATCTACGCAAAAATTGCAACTTTTTTGTGTTTGCCTTTTTTTTTTTCGTTTTTTTTTTTTTTCGTTTAAATAGAAAAGTTGAAAATCTTATATAGCTCTGCCTATCTACCCACGTGGCACGAAACTCTATTATTAAATCGTCCGAAGGCTTTTGCGAATAATTCAAAATTCACGTCCATTTTTCCGACGTTTATTTTTCTTTGTTTTTCTCGAAATTTTTATCACCTAATGAAAAATAATAGACGATAAGCGAGATAGAAATAGGAGATTTAGCCAAGGCCCGAAAAAATTCATACAGAGTACAGAATGTCGTATTTTCTTTTTTTTTACAAATCATTTCTCGATCTTTACTTTTTTTTTTTTTTTAACATTTTATTTTTCGGTTATTCTTCAGTGGTTACGGGGAATTCGGTTTATCATAGCGAGTAAATTGCTCCTGATTCGTTTCACGAATACTTTCTCCAGAACGAGAAAATTCCCCAAAGACCATAACGTTGAAATATTTTTTATTTTTCGTCGCTAACATATATATATATATGTTTTCCTTTTATTTTATTGGCTCAACAAATCTGTCGACGTTTTTGTCGTGGTTTGTTGGTGCCAAGAGAGACAACATATACGTTTATGTTTTCGGCGCAAAAACTATTTAAAAAAAAATAAATAAAAAAAAATTGGCTTTCAAAATTTTTTGAAGCAGGTAAACATTCAGGATTTCAACATCGTAACGTTTACACGATAGAAAGTTTATAATGCAATCGTTATTTAATTAATTCTCGCCGTGTTTCGCGTGATCGACGGGAAGATCGATTTTCCTTTTACCAGAAAAACACTTTTTTTTATTACGAAAAAACATTTTTCGGAACGTTAAATAATAATTATAATAATAATAATAATAATATATAAATTATGTAGAACCGAATTTCGGTTGTTGCGTGTATAAATACGAATACTCAACAACGATCATGCAACTCAAAATTGCCACGCACGATCCTTTGTATAATAATATATTTATTCATATATATATATATATATATATATATATATATATATGTATATCAATATCTATATAGAAATATTTATACGGTATGTAATTGATTTGCGATACGGAACTATTTACGCCTGGGAATAAAATAAAAACAGACTTACGGCGCGCATTTTTCTTCGAATCTGCGAAAAAGCCCGCAGAATGAAGAAATTACAAAGTGTACATAACATGATTGACGATTAAACAAGGTAAAAATAAATAGTATATCGTATATATATATATACTAAACTGCTGTAAAATATGTAGGAGCATTATTCTTTTTTTTTTTTTCTCATTTCGCATTATCACGAATCGATGCTCTCTGTCAAACAATCACATTCGTTAAAAAGAAATACAATCCGTTAATTATTAAGAAAGTAAAAGAATCTCGACGCAAACGAGATTTTAGACACATCAATATCGTCGTTGGTCGTCACCTTAAAATTATGCATTTAACATTTATTTTGTGCACACGATGGCGCGAGATGGTGGAAGAGAACGCAAAAGAAGAGAAAAATAAAATAACTCGAAGCGTTTTTTTTTTCCAAATTTTTATCAATTTTTAAATTGACGCCAGCTGGCCTGAACGTAATTTATAATTAAAATGTATTTTCTCTCTTTTTCGCCTTTTCCGACGTCAAAAAGCCATCGTGATATTTCGCCAAATTCAATATTTACAAATTTGCTGGGTAAAATCCTGAATCGCTTGGCGACGCTTGGCCCTGCCAGCGACTTTCGTTTAATTCTTAGCTGCTTGCCTTTGCACGAAAATTAAATTGAGAAAAAAAAAAATTAATAAATAAAACGCTACTGGGATTTCGCAGAATGATCGTAAAGGATAAAAATTATCGTAAAAAAAAAAGATGCAATAAACAAAAGAAAAGATGCAAATTTCAAAAAATCTTCACTGTCCAAGTATTAAAAACAAATTCATTAATAAATTGCCCGAACTCCTTTAGGCGGTAAAATTAAAAATCAAAGTCAACCAATGATCGATGTTAATTTAAAAAAATTCAAGATCCCAATCAGCGTATTTTTTTCCAATCCTTTTGGAGATTCGAGATATCAAAATACGAAATCTCCGAATTACCAGTCAAAATTCCATTTGAATTTTCTCTCAATTTATTTGTTATTTTTTCTCCTGTTTTCGATTTTCTTGCAATGCTCGACTCGCAATAATTCTCCGTGTCACATCATCCACCTTTTTCCTTTTCGCCTCTCAATCACGACAAATCTTAACACGATAATAGCCACAATAGTAAAAGCATACAAGCTGTAATAGCTACCATTTCTGTATCTACAATATACTTTTAATAATATATATTTTTGTTTCCTGTTCTCCCTCGTCTTCGTTATTCTCGTCTGCTGCCCACGAGCTCGGTGCTCTTGATCATCCGCTCGATAGCGGCACTTTATTCTTAATTCTTCATTTTTTTTTTTTTTTTTTCTTTTTTTTATCACTTGGTAACGAACGCGACAATTGTCCATGTGTGGGTTTCGTGCTCGCGTTCGAATCTGTTTGAAAACGTTCTGGTGAACGCATCTGAAATTCATTTTTTTTTAATTTTTTTTTTGCGAGGATTTAATCCCAGCATCCTCATCCGCCACTTTTTATCTCATGTTTTCTCGATCTCTCGTAAATCACGATTGAAATTTTCTTTCTCTTCTCTAAATGAAAAAAAATTGCAAAAAATTAAAATTCGTCGTACGAAAATTTAACAATTTCTGAGAATTCAGAAATGTTTTTTTTTCCATTCAAAAGCTGTTTCGCTCCATTTTTCATTCAGTCAAAAGGGCCCTTTTAATTTCATGCTCAGTTTGTCGAGAAAAATTGTAGGGTCGAAAAAATGTCAATTATAATTTTTTTTTTTTGTTTTTGTTTTTACCTCTGTGATTTTAGAGAGATGAGCATCGAGTCTGTCACGTAATTTCATGATAGTGACGAGTTTGATTATCATCGAGATTTTTCCCATTGACGATCCTGGTAGCTTTTTTTTCTTCTCTCTCTCTCTCTCTCTCTTTCTCTTCCTCATTCTCTTATCATTGTTCACTGACGCGATTTCGGATAACCGAATCGCCCGCTGGCAGGAGTCTCGTAGTGTCGCGACGACGCCCAAAATATACATTTAATTTTCATTCAAGCGTCACACGTTCAACGTACATATTTATATGTAGAAATATATATATATATATATATATGTATGTATGTATATGTATATATATATATATATACATATAATTTCGCGTTACTGTAATACGCAACACTTGCACTTGGGCTTTTTTTTCAATGTAACGTGTTCGACCTGCGACGCGTCACCTGGACCCTGTGCCGTAACTCTTCCCACCTCGACAGTCGCCGTATTCGTCGCTGGTCCAACCTGGAAAATAGAGAAAAAAAAAATTATTATCATTAGTAAATAATAATTTTTTTAGTAAATAACAATTTTTTTTTTTTTTTTTTTCGTAGAAAAAAAATATTTTCTTATGCTCACTTGAATTGGTTGCAAAAGTAAAATCAGCACAATTACCAATAATAACGTGCAATGTCAAAAAATGTGAAAAATTAAATTTTTAAAAATTTATAATCATTTTATGTATAATTTGAGATCGTGCATTTTTTTTTTTTTTTATTGCGCATCGCAGACAAATTTTTAAGGTTTTTGAATGCAACATATGATTGTTTGGGTCCATTGTAGCGATAAATGGGATTTTTTATGCGTGAAATGTATTTTTTGCTGTTAGCTCGAGAATAAAGCTGAATAAATTTTGATATTCGGGACGGGAAAAAATAAATAAAAATGAAGAGGCTATAAAAACGAAAAAATTGAAAGATAAATTAGAATATTAGACGAAAAGTTATGACAAATATATCTCGGAATGTAAAAAAATATATTTTTGATGCATAAACCGATAAAAATATTGAAATATTAAAAAAAAAATATATTATTCCATGAAAAATTTCTCACAATATTTAAGTTTTATTCCCAGTTCCCTTCTATAAAGCTATAAAAAAATAGCGCGATCATGCTTAAAAATCTCCTATAGCTAAAAAAAAAAAAAGCGAAATAAAGCGAACAAAAAAATGCTAAAAATTTCGTTCCGCTGATGCGATTTTAGTTTTTCCTTTTACTTAATACTGTCGCGTGCCTAAAAAAGAAAAAAAAATTGCAATATTTGATTTATTTCGTCGTTTCGTTGACTTGCACCTTTTCCGGTGTGGCGTGTTTTTTTTTTTGTTCTTTAATTTTGTTTCTTGGTATTAGATATTCACACGGGTTGATTTCTTTATCGGATAATGGAAATGGCGTTGGATCACCTTCTCGTTGACGGGCTGTTGCTGTCCCTGCTGCTGCTGCTGCTGTTTGCTCGACGAATTCACATTTCCTCCTTTGCCCGGTGTAACATGGGCACTTCCATTTCCCTGATTGATACGATTCGCCTCACTGAGGCTGCCAGACGTATTCTGGCGATTCGTCGTATTTGACGTTGCGTTGAGCAACGGTCTCGTGCTAGAATCGAGATTATCCGTATCGTTGATTTTGCCTGTTTGCTCGCAGCCTGGCAATGCCGGAGCATTTTGTCCTGGTGTCGGTGTTATGGGCTTGCCGCCCTTTATCAACTCGACAATCTCGTCAGCCTCGCGTGACAAATCACCGTCCGGCCTGAACGGATTGTCCCATCCGCTGTCCGTGCTAAAATCACAAAAAAAAAAAAAAAACAAATTCAAATAAATTTTTCATTCTACACAAAATTTTTCATACAATTATTTCATCATTGACAAAAGTATTTTTAATCCAAATTTTTATTGTTAAATAATAATTTGAAAAAAAAAATCGTTCCATGGGAAAAATTGGGTATTTTCTGTATTTTTTTTTCTTTTTCTTTCTATTGCTGAATCATCATTATTTACGTCGAGGACCAAAGTATTGACCAAAGTATTTTTAATCCAAATTTTTATTGTAAAATAATAATTTGAAAAAAAAAATCGTTCCATGGGAAAAATTGGGTATTTTCTGTTTTTTTTTTCTTTTTCTTTCTATTGCTGAATCATCATTATTTACGTCGAGGAAATGAGAGTGTCATTTGATCGTGGGCGCGATGCTTTAATCGGGCGTATTTCGTTATGCATTATTATTATTATTATTATTATTATTACTACTATATATATATATAACGATATAACGTTACGTGAGAAGAGAACACAGCCGCTCCCGAACGACCGTGACATTAGCCCCCAGCATTGAATCGAGAGAGCCTAATTGCGTGGCTACACTCGACGAGAATCAACGGTCGAGTGGAGTGTCCTACGTACGTAGAAAATTTATTCGCTCGTACGAGTCACTTAGGAGACGAAATTCGAACTTTCATTATTGCCCCTCGAATGTCTATTATTGGAATGAATTTTATATCTCCAAAATTCTATCGTGTAAGACTAGTTTTTTTTATTTTTTATTAATTTCCTATTTTTTCAGCTGTGTCGAATCAGCTTGACGAATTTATGGATTACACATTTCCATTAAAAAATATATATATATATATCGATGAAAATTTTAGTGCATCCCAATAATATGAAATTGAAAAAAATTAACTGTATAAAAAATACCCGAGAATATTGAGTCACAATAATAATATTAAATAGTTAATAATGTTCGAAAAAAATGTTGACAAAATATTCAAGAAATTCTTTTTTTTTTAATGAAATTGGATAAATTGAAAATATGAAATTTATTAGCGAACAAATTTCTTTTTTTTTTTCATGTGGATTTAGAGGCTTCTGGTAAATTTTTTGTATGAAATTCATATGGCATGGTCGCGTTTCGTTTTTGCCTACCTCGACTTATCGTCTCTTGCCGCTCCCAGTCGAAGCAGATTCGCATTGACTGATTCTTTTTTATTTTCCTATTCTTTTCACGTATGTGCTCGGCACAGGTGGTGGTGTAAGTAGTTTTATAGAGGGATTGAGCACGAAACTTACACACAGAGATAAGACGAATTCTCTCTCTCTCTCTCTCTTTTTTTTTCTCTCTCTCTCTCTTTCTCTCTCCATCTCTCTCTCTCTCCCCTTCTCGTATCTGTATTATTTATTTATCGATTCGCTGCACACCAGACGGAAATCTGCGGTATGGAGGAGAGAAGTCCCGAGAATGAGTGGAAAGAGCGAAGGGGAAAAAGTCGTTCGAACGTTGAATGACAAAAAAGTAATCGGGAAAAAAAGAAATTGTAGTCGATCGAGACTATCGATAGAATTGAGTCAGTTTCTTCGTTACTCAGTTAAGAACTTTTTTTTATCCTCTGATTGAAAAACGACTCTGTCATGGACCAACGATGATAAAGGCCAAGACGTGATATTGCATGGGATGAGTGAAAAAAGAGACAAAAATGTAGATTGCCAGAGAAAAAAAAAACTGCTAAATAAATTGGAAAAATTAATTCCTCTTGCTTGAAAAAGTAAATTGTACTATTTTAATTTAATTTTATTATTATTAAGTAATGATAATAATAATAATAATAATAATGGAATTAAAAAAAAAAGGAAAACGTAGAAGAATTAAAAAATAATAGAACAGTGAAAATGTGAAATTTGGAGATTGGCCAGCTCTGGGCACATTTCCCTATACGATCTTACGAAATCCTGGACGACGAACTCGTATATATACCTAATATGAAAAATTCATTTTTGGAATTAAAAAAAAAGGGAAACGTAGAAGAATTAAAAAATAATAGAACAGTGAAAATGTGAAATTTGGAGATTGGCCAGCTCTGGGCTCATTTCCCTATACGATCTTACGAAATCCTGGACGACGAACTCGTATATATACCTAATATGAAAAATTCAGTTTCAGCATTTTTACCAGTCACGAAACAAAGAGAATCACACGATGAAAGGAAAGCGCGAGAAACGCGCGACTCGTGAAGCGAAAAGATGAAAAAAAAAAAAGAGGCTGATGAATCGCGTAAACTCGGCTGAAAAAAAGCTTTAGGAAAAAGACGCGTCATCATTGTCCACTTTTATTCTCTGCTTTGTTTTTTTTTGTGTTTTTTTTTTTTACGGTAAACCCTCGAGTTTTTACTTTGTCACAGTTGGTGACATTTTACGCTGGTCAATTTTTCACGAAAATTCGACACTTCGGTGCGCATTTATTCGCGAAATGAAAAATTATTAAATTTTTTTGGAATTTAATGACATTGAGAGAATTATTCTTCGTACTGGTAATTCGACTATCAAAATTTACTATCGCGTAGATTAATAAATTATGAATTAAAAAAATAATCCAATTAACGAAAAAAAATCGGATAAAGTTGATTTCGTTGATTAAAAAAATAATAAAAATTTAAAAAAACTTCCAGGGGATGATAAATTATGATTGGACATGAATAAATTTAAAAAATAGGAAAATACGAGCAATTTTTTTTTCCAAGAGAACTTCCACGAGACGATTATAATTATAGGACATGAATAAATAAATAAAATAGGAAAATACGAGCAATTTTTTTTTCCAGGAGAATTTCCACGAGACGATTATAATTATAGGACATGAATAAATAAATAAAATATCAAAATACGAGCAATTTTTTTTTTCAGGAGAATTTCCACGAGACGATTATAATTATAGGACATGAATAAATAAATAAAATAGGAAAATACGAGCAATTTTTTTTTCCAGGAGAATTTTCATGACACGATTATGATTATAGGACATGAATAAATTTAAAAAAAAGGAAAATACGAGCAATTTTTTTTTCCAGGTGAATTTTCACGAGACGATTATAATTATAGGACATGAATAAATAAATAAAATAGGAAAATACGAGCAATTTTTTTTTTTTTCACCTGAAAGTATATAGATGTGAGGGTCGTTAACCCCATTGAAGGTTATTGAGGTTCACCTCAATAATCTTCAATGGGGTTAACGAGCTCTTAGTGGCAAGACAGCGCTTGGCTATTATAGTGCAATAGCTGTGTCAGCGGAGAAAATAAGAATGGACTAACAACCCTTCCCGAGAGTTCATCCACGAGAGTTTCAAACTTTAACCAAGCTGAGAGAAAAAATGTTCGTCACTCGGCATAAAAAAAAAAAAAAAAAAAAATTAACAGCAACCAAATAGATTTTATCTCTGTAAAATATTGCTGACACCACATGACTTTTTATATTTTGTTATCGATGAGAAAGAGCACGAAATGTAATTTGAGTAAATGCATCACGTTGAAAATTACGTCACGATTAATTTTTTTTCTTTTTGGTATCATAAAAAATGTATTAAATGTTAAAATGTGAATATTTGACTGTCAAATATTTTTAATGTTTTTTTTTTCTTCTTATTAATGAATTTTTATGATTTTTAATCAAGTGGGAGTTTTAGAGGCCAAAAAAAAAACGATTTTTTCCTCTTTAAATGAGCAGAAGAAGGTTCAGCACGTAATAAATTTGAACCAATTTCAAAGATAATTTCAAAGGATGTGGTGCAACGGCGTCGTTAAAGCGAAACGATCGACAGGAGGAGGTGGGAGAGGGCGGAGGGGGGGGGGTGGAAGAGGTCACAAAGGATGGTAAAAAATTTCTATCTATTTTTGTGTCGTCATCATTATTTCTAGGTCTCTTTCATCGCATCGAAAATCCTTGGCGAGTATTCAAAAGCTCGTATGAATGACATTGTAAATTTCTCCGAAGCGTCAAAACGTGAGAAAAAAAATGTTTATTAATAATAAAAACGTTTTAGAAAAAAGTTGTAAAAAAAAATTATTTTTAACGATTACTTTTGTCATTTTTTTTTTTTTACCTCTCTTCTCCATCGGTGTCTTTGGGCACCTTGATGACATAATAAACGTGACCGTGAGTGGTGGTCATTTTTTTTTCTTTTTTTTTTTTTTTCGATAAAATTAACGAAAATTCAAAACTCTCACGATTATTCATATTAAAATTATTCACCGGGCTATCTGAGTATTATCGTCGAACTTTTTTGTATGAAAATTCTTCGTTCTGGGCTCGAAATTAATAAATTTAATTAAAACGCACGAGACTCCAAAACGATAAGAATTAAAATAAATATTTTTTGCGAGTAAGATTTCTTTTCAAGCCCATTCGTGACTCTTTTCATAACGAAAATAATAAATTCTCGCAATTTTTATACAATTGAATGATTATTCGAGTAATTTTCTATTTAATTATCATTATTTCAATATATTTTTCCACTGCGTGGCCATTTTTGTATGGCAAAGAAAAAAATTAAAAAATAATTCTTAACGATTACTCTTGTTATTTTTTTTGTTTACCTCTCTTCTCCATCGGTGTCTTTGGGCACCTTGATGACATAATAAACGTGACCACCGTGAGTGGTGGTCATTTTTTTTTCTTTTTTTTTTTTTTCGATAAAATTCACGAAAATTCAAAACTCTCACGATTATTCATATTAAAATTATTCACCGGGCTATCTGAGTATTATCGTCGAACTTTTTACACTCTTAGTCATCATTATTGACATTTCTCACTCGTGTGTATTTTTTTTTCTCATTTTTTAATCTCTTATCCGGATTTACGATCTTTCAATTTTCACTCTGCGAATTTTTCACGCACGTTTTTGTTTTTTTTTTTTGTTTTTTCGTCTCACTCTCTCTCTCTCACTGTGGCTCTCTCATACAAGATGAAAAAATATTTTATTTTCAAATACTCCAGAGACACGCAATGTGATCGTGTTAGCCGGCTACGAAGCTTTCGCAGAGTTATTTCAGTCCAGATTTATTTTCGTTATTGCACGAGGGAGGGCGCTGTTGGCCATCGAGCTAGAATTTAACTTTCATCATACACTTTTGATGTAAATATTACATGAAAAAATTTCATTTTATATTCAATCCTCAATTAAACCTAAAACGTGTCACGTTATTTAATTGAATTAATTGAAAGTACGATAAAATTTTTATTTCATTTTAAAAATCTTGGAGATTCAAAGAAAAACGTATTAATTTTTCTGGTCTGTTATAATAAAAAAGAAAAGAAAAAAAAATATATATATTCGCAATTTTTTCGTTGATAGAAAATGGAACGTCCAACACGCGCGAGATCTCGTAGTCGACTGTTCGTCAGATTCGAACTAGCCGACTGTTTCTCGTGTTTCTATTTCCGTCTGATACACACACACACATATATATATGTATATTTTTTTTTCGTATATATATATATATATATATTTTCGTATATATATATATTTTTTTTTTTTTTCGTATATATATATATATGTATACTTTACTATGAAAACTCGAAGAATTCGAAAATAAATAATATAAAAAAAAGTTTCCTTCTTAATTTTCGTTAATCGATGAGACTCGTAAAATAAATTAAATTTTAACTGATTTATGGCGACTTTATTGTGAATTTTAGTCTACTCACATATTGACAAATTTGCGCGAGAAATAAAATTTTGTACAAATTTTCGTAAAAATCGATAATAATTTGATTGCTGCGGCTCGCAGAGGTAGGACGAGTTCCTTTATGACATATTATGGAGTTTATTACGTGAGTATATATATATATATATATATATATATATATATATATATATATATATATATATATGGAGAACGGTCACCCTACTTTCTCGCCTATGAGGATGCAGCCCTGACCCATTTACTGCAGAGTCACCCTCTCTCGTCGATGAAAAGTTCTCTCTCTCTCTCTCTCTCTCGCCTTCTCCTCATTTTATACCCTTATAGAACAATTTTGTACTGTTCAATTTAGAAACTTTGATCGAGTCTCGAGCTAAAGGAGAGGTCGATTACGTGACGACCATTTTTACTTTTTATTGCCTAGAATTACCTATTTTTTAAATGGCAATTGATAATTTTCACTAAATATAAAAATATTAATAAATAATTTATTTATTTGCTCGAGAAAAAAGTTCAATTTTAATTTTAATTTTATTTTATTTTATTTTATTTTTTATTTTATTTTATTTTATTTTATATTTTATTTTATTTTATTTTTTATTTTATTTTATTTTATTTTATTTTATTTTTTATTTTATTTTATTTTATTTTATTTTATATTTTATATTTTATATTTTATATTTTATATTTTATATTTTATATTTTATATTTTATATTTTATATTTTATATTTTATATTTTATATTTTATATTTTATATTTTATATTTTATATTTTATATTTTATATTTTATATTTTATATTTTATCGTGTTGGGGATAAGAGTGAGCAAACAAATAAGTCGACAGGCAACAACAGAAGTTCGAAGCATTCTATCGATTAGTTTTTCCACATTCGTACGACTCAGCAATAAGGCTTCCTCCATCAGCACGAGCTTTGTTTTATTTTTATTTCATTCCAATCATCATAATAGCTGATAATTCTCTCATGAGATTTCTACGTTTATTTTTTTTTTCTTGCCACATTTTCTTCGTTTTTTTTTTTTTTTTCGTTCGTAATTTTCCAAGGTCGACTCATCGAGTGGAAACTCTTTGTGCATTGTAAATGGTGGAAAGTTGAAGCGGTGAATATTAAATTATCTGAGATAACCGACACTGCTGAGGGCCTCGACTATTCTCTGGTTAATCGATGCTAATTCTTGCTAAATGAGACCACGCGCCCTCCTCCACGTTACACAATAAATTTTCTTCATTTACTCCAGTAATTTACTCCGGTAAAAGAGAGATACAATTTACGAAGTTAAAACAAAAAAAAATTCAGCAAAAATTCTAGATAGGATTTTAAATTAAAGAAATTAATCATTGAATTATAAATTTAAAAAAATTTCAACATAGTAAAACGCACATTTCTTTTTTTTTCATTTCATTCACTCCGAGGGATAGAATTTATTGCCTTTAAAAATAAAAAAATAACATATTCACAAATTTTTATTAAATTTTAAGCAAATAAAAATGTTACATTATTCATTATTTAAATTAAATGAAAATATATGTGAATTTGTAGATTTAAAAAGTTATAATTAACGCATAAATATTAAAAAAATTTGCTCGTTAATATTTTTACAAAGCGAAAACTAATATCAGAGCTTGACATTCAGAGACACTTTTTTCTTTATGCATCACATAATTTTTTGCAACTAATTTATTCAATTTTTTTTTTTAATTCTAGAGATTTAACTTTTTTTTTTTTTGTCGGGGATGAAATAACGAAGGGGGTCACAAGGTCGCATATATACCATACACGTTTTAAACGAGAATTCTCAATCTGATTGTTTTTTGTATCCACATGGAATGTGGGCCAGGGGGTGAATCCCAACGAGCGAGAAAATGAGCGGTGACACTGTTTTGTCTCTGAATTTATCGTTGCCTATATATATATATATATATATATTCGCCCATAAACACGCGACGAGTGGCCATAAAGTCATTAGGGGTGGGGAGATGCGCGTGCCAGTGCGTAATCACGAAAGGTTTTTACCCTGCATATCTGGACTACATGGCAATAGCACGCGATATATACGTATAATAAATAATATAAAATACGTTCGGAGATTGCAGCTGTTTGATTAGAAAATCGATTTAATCCCAATCGAATGATTTGATCGTAATTATAAAAATACCAAATTAAAAAAATTTATCAAAAATTTTCACAAATAAGTAATTCTCGTTTATTTATTTTTTCAATTAATTGAGAAATGATGAAAAATTATTTTTTTCAAAATTATATTATTTTTTAATTTCCCGAGGATTTAAAAAAAAAATGTCCTCAATTCTGCTACATTTTATGGATATTATTTTTTCATCGGATTAAAAGGAAAGAATTTATTTAAAACGTTTCAAAAATCATTTTTTTAAAGGCAAATTCGAATGTGCTTGATTTTTTTTTTTTTTTTAGTTTAATTATTATTATTATTATTATTTATTTTTTTAAACCGAGGTCGTCCTGCTTATCAGAGATAATGATGGAGCATGTCCGGAGTGTCCAAACGACCTGTGACGCTTGCGGAAGTCGCTCAAATGGAGAAAAAATAAAATAGTCTACCGAGACTTTGAGGCAGGTCACGGTCTCTAACTGTGGTGATTCCTTTTCTTTTCCTCCCCCCCCCCCCCCCCCTCTCTACTATCTTTGGCACAAGGTTCGACATACAATCGAGCATGCCAGTCTACGAGTGCATTTAACTCTTTTACGAGAGTCTCGTGTCATCGACTTTTTGATAATAATTACAAAAAAAAATAATAAATTTTTTATTTTTCGCGAAAAAAAAAAAAACCGAAAATTTTTTTAATCCCATTTTCAATGATCGAATATAATGTCAAAATTCGAAAAAAATAAAAATTTATTTATTTTCCATTTTCTTAATTAAATAAAAAACTCAAAATCAATGAAAAATTATGAAAATTTCAAAACTATTTAAATTTTTAATTAACGAAGAGCACACGAGACATTAATGATAATAAGAAATGGAAATATCTTATTTATATTTTGCTAGCGAAAAGGTGTGAGAAAAAAAAAACAAACGAGTCAATGTGTTTTAGATGTGTGTACAAGTGGGTCGAGCCCAGGGTCAGGTTGGGTCAATCCATTCAACTTTTTGACTGCGCAGCAGTTAATTCATGACCGGTCAAATTATCATCGATTTTTGTCAAAGACAATCAGAAACCCAAAAGGTTAATTTTTCAAATAAAAAATAAAATAAAATAAAAAATTCAATTAAAATTGAATTTTCATCATGAAATTTCTGAGTCACTTGAGATTCACTCTAATGTCCACAGTTCACCTTGAAATCACGAATCACCTTTGATAGTGGATTAATCCATCAAATGGCACGTTTTTTTTTTGTTGTTTTTCATTGCATAAAAATTCTTCGATTCTCATCGATCGACAAAAAAATAAAATAATGAAAGATAAATCAAATTAATTTGTCTAAATTATGGGCTCGTGGATTTTTTTCTTTCTTGATTGGAATTTTGAAATTTTTATAGAAAATATTATAACGAGAATTGGCATTGATGCAGCGCGCGCGTTTGTCGTTGCAGAGACGACGTCGCGCGACTGGTGGCTGGTTTGCTTGCAGCGGCCTCTGGACATCCCACCCACATGCTATATCGATCCTCCATCCTATCCTCGGTCTCTGGCACATTTGCAATTTCTCCCCACCCATTGCCCCCTCTCTTTCTCTCTATCGCTAACTATATTTCTCTCTCTCTCTCTCCCCTCTCTCTCTCTCTCTCTCTCTCTCTCACCCCCTCTCTCTTTTCTATCTCTAGCTATCTTTCTCTCTCTATTGCTCCGTACACTTTTGCCTGGCTTCGAGAATGTCCTATTGTCATTGTGTCCTGGTCGTTGTCATAGTCGTCGTCATAGTCGTAGACATAGTCATAGTCATCGTTATAGTCATTGTATAGTTGTCGTCATAGTCGGTAGAGTCGTAGTCGTCGTCATAGTCAGCAGAGTCGTAGTCGTAGTCATCGTCATAGTCAGCAGAGTCGTAGTCGTAGTCGTCGTCATAGTCGTCAGAGTCGTAGTCATAGTCGTCAGAGTCGTAGTCATAGTCGTCAGAGTCGTTGTATAGTCGTCAGAGTTGTAGTCCTAGTGGCTGTCATAGTCGTCAATCGAACTTGTCAAAATGCCACAGATGAAAATGATCAAATTCATTCGTTTTTGGCCACAATTTTCGTAACTCAGGATTTTTTTTTTCTTCTAATCTTTGCAATAAGGAAAAAAAAAATTGTACGAAGGAAAATAAGATGAAAAATTGATTTAATTGATTTTGGGACGTGCAATTGTACACATCGAATAATCTATACCGAATATTTGACAGTGAAGAATTTTTTTTTGAAGAATATTATAAATTATTTCGATCCATCGAATATAAATTACACGATAGCATTTAAATGTCGCGCTAAAAAATATGGAGGTTTTTTTTTTTCTCAATTCGTTCACGCAATATAAATCTCTTTCAACTTGGCAGGTTAATTCGTTCAGTCAAGAATTGGTTAACTACAAATTGGCAAACCTCAATCTGTATATATATATATATATATATATATAGTGAAGCGAAAGCGTTTAAAGCTTTTCGTGTCGTTTGTTTGGTTGGCCATAAAGTTTGGTGATAAGACATTATCGATCATGTAACGAACGTTTGAAAAGCCTTCTTGTTAAGCAATTGAGTTTTTCGTTAATTCTCGCAATGCAAACCAAAAAATTGGAAAAAAAAATCAAAAACAATATTTGCATAGATCAATTTTATTTTCAAATAAATGATTTTAACACGAATTTCAGTCGAATCTGATGAAAATTTTACTAAAATGACGAAAATCATAAATTATTATTTTTTGATATTTTTTGGAATAAAAATAGAAATATTGGAAAAACGACATTTGTTGATTTAAAAAAAAAATAAAATAAAAAAATTGTAAATTAATTTTTGTTCTCGATTTTCATACAACTATGAAATTCTCGACTGGTGGTGAGGGTCGAGTCGAATGTTCGAGTTGCAAATATACCGAGCTGTTGCGAAGAGGGTCGCGTCACACTTCCGGTCAAGCCATTAAGGTCGAGGCGGAGGGAGTCGGCGCGCGAATGGACGATTAATTATTATTTCATGTGTAGGGTGAACCGTCATGAAGCAACGGGCAGCCCCTCACTCGTCAATAATCATCAGCGTTGAATATTAATAATATAATATTTCGTAACCCGATAAAAGAGGGAGGAGGAGAGGGGGGGGGGGGGGAGAGTAAAATTTGCCAAAGGTCAAAAATTGTCAAAAATTTCTCTGCCCCGATTATTTTTTTACTCGCGTATTTCACGATTTGCAAGGGAAAAAACAAAATGGAGAATTATCATCGAACTTTTTTTTTTTTTCATAATTTTTTTTTTTTTTATATAAAAACTGAATTATATAATGAATTAATTGACTCGTCTTAGCTTAGAGTAACGAGTTGGTTTCCTTTTATAATAAAAAAAAATAAAAAATAAAAAATAAAATAAAAAAATAAATAAAAAAAACAAAATAATCAAAAATAAGAAAATTTACCTTATCTGAGCATGATACGCGGGCGACGTGTGCTCTGTATGAGTGGTGAGTAATTCCGCTGGACTTGCGGACATTCCGTCTATCAGGTGGCCCGAATTGGGCAAAAGTGGTTCAAGCAGAAGAACGCCCGGGGTCGCGGGCGATGGGGTGGGTCCCAAAAACGCTACTCGCACTTTTTCCCTGCCTTCACTGCAAAAACACGAAAGAAGAAAAAAAAAATCAATTATTGTTTGTCACATCGAGAAAAAAAAATTCAATCAAGATTATGAAATTTTTTAGGGGATGAAAATAAATAAATAAATAAATAAATAAATAAATAAATAAATAAATAAATAAATAAATAAATAAATAAATAAATAAATAAATAAATAAATAAATAAATAAATAAATAAATAAATAAATAAATAAATAAATAAATAAATAAATAAATAAATAAATAAATAAATAAATAAATAAATAAATAAATAAATAAATAAATAAATAAATAAATAAATAAATAAATAAATAAATAAATAAATAAATAAATAAATAAATAAATAAATAAATAAATAAATGAATAAATGAATAAATAAATAAATAAATAAATAAATAAATAAATAAATAAATAAATAAATAAATAAATAAATAAATAAAATTGTACGAAGGAAGAAAATGGGAAAAATATTTATGGGATTGAAACTTGGTTCGATGTGTTGGAGGTGGAAAAGGCAGGTCGTGGTGAACAAACGAGGTGCATCGATCTGGCCAGAGTGGCGCCCAGCAGCTTCACACACACACACACACACACATAACTGTTTATAGTTTATACTCTTCTCCTATATACTACCCTGTTTTTCTATGTTTTCCAAGTTTGTGGCATTTGCAGGAAATTTAAAGGCACGACAAGTTTACTGCTCGATTCTATCACTATCAATTTTTCATTTCCACGAGGACTTTTATTTTATTTTTTTACAAAATATATATAATGAAATCCTGATAATATAATTGATAATTTTTAAATTAGTGATGAAATCTTTACGATAAAAATAAATAAATTTGGTCCATTCGAAAATGGAATTGAAAATTATTGTAATTTATAATGTAGAATTTTAATTAAAAAAAAAAAAAAATTAATAAATAAACGAAGGATTGAAATAAAAATGGCAGCAACTCAGATCGTCAAGTAATCGTGACGTATGCAAAGAGCCAATAATTTATAATGACACGTATGGAGGTTGTCATGGTCAAAGTAGCGTGAACTTGTTACGTGTAGATCAAAAGCGATTGAGAATTTTAAAACGAGCACGAGTATGAATGATTGATCCATCGACGGATCGAGTCTCACAGAGGACAAAACTCGAACGTGTGAGAGACGAGCTATGGAATATTAGGCGTCATCGTCGTCGGTCTAACCGTCCGAGAAAGTTGCATATGTTGCCCACGCATCGATGCAAATCATCGTAATGAGTTTATAATCATCATGACACATTCGTACGTCTTTATCAATGAGAATAAATTTTTATTCAATATTAAAAATTAAAAAATACAATTTAAATATTGTATTTATCATCGGAGAAAAATAAGAAAAATAATTTGATTTTTCATCAGAGAAAAATAAGAACAATTATTTTATTTTTCATCAGAGAAAAATAAAATTATTTTTTAAGAGAAAAATAAGAAAAATTATTTTATTTTTCGAATGAATCGTGCAAATAAATAACAAATCGTTCGAGTTTGCTGACCTCTGAGAGTTTATATTTCAGGCTTTATTGGAGCCTGTACTAGCAATTCGCACGGTGTAATCTCAATTACGACAATTTTATTCTCAAGTCTTATCGTGTGTTGGGCTCGTGAGACTCTGGCAGACCTTAAACAAGACTCTCGTCGTTCTATTTAGTATACATATACATATATATACATATGTATACACATGTATACACATATATACATATATATATACACACACACATATATATATATATTTTAGCGTGGGCAAGTCACGCAGTGTTCCGTTATTAAGTTTACACGCGGATTATACACGCGTTAGACACGGCAATAATTGTCGTCAGAGATGAGAAACACTGCGAGGGAAAATTCGTGAGAATTAAGACGGCTTCCTGGCATTTAATTTTATAGTTCTCGGACGAGTTACATTGCCGACTTTTTTTTTCTCTCTCATTTCGCAAAATCTCACCAGACTCACGTAACTCATACATGTTCGCCCCAATTGGCGGTAGAATTTTTTTTTATAAAATTGGAAATATTAAATTAAAAGAGAAAAAAAAGAAAAATTCATTTCACCGAATTAATAAATTTTTCCTAGTAATCACCAGGAAAGATTTATTAATCTGGTGAAATGATTTTTTTTCTTCTTAATCTCACATTCTCACTCCAAGTTTTTTAATTAAATTTTTTTTTTCTATAACATCGAGAAAACTTTTTCTCTCTCGTTTTTTTACGTCGAGTAAATTTTTTTCTTTCCTCGCAGTAATTTAACAGCCATCGTATTATTTTTCATCCACGTGTTGCGTCGCGAATTGGAATGGCAAATTGCCAATCTTGGGAGAGAAAAATAGAAGGAATTGCTCGCCAGATTATTTCTTTCGTAAATATTTTTCTCCTTCAAGAATCGTTCAGGAATTAAAAAAAAAAAAAAAATTACACAATCATCTTTAAAGAAAATTAAAAAAAAATCAAGTAATTTTTTTCCATCAAATAATCATTCGGACGAATTAAAAAATAATCATTCGTTCAATAATCATTAAATTATTAATCGGTAAATTTTTTTTTTTCTTTTCAACTTTCATTTCAAGACGAGGTCAAAGTTCGTTGAGAAAAAAATGCATGATATATAGTTCGGTTATTTAAAGTACGTGAGGTTAATGACAATTTAGTTTATTCGACTCACGCCTGCGAGTACAGTTGGCCCGTTACGTGTCAGGTCTCTCGCTTGTGCTGGGTATAATTTTTTTTTCTTATTTTTATTTTCTTTCTTTCTTTCTTTTTTTTTATTATTTTTTTTTTACCAGACACTCCTCGTGGAAAAAAAATTTAAACTGCAAGAAACTCGTGTGTGCATATATTGCGTGCATTCGGGCATTATATCACGCTATGCACACGACGAACAATTCCCAATGTGGTTCGTACTCACAATTCTCGTCGTTAATCTCTCTCTCTCTTTCTCTCTCTCTCTCTCTCTCTCTTTCTCTCTCTCGTTCTCTTTCTCTTTCTATCTCTCTCTCTCTCTCTCTTTCTATCTCTCTCTCTCTCTCTCTCTTTCTCTCTCTCTCTCTCTCTCTCTCTTTTTCTCTTTCTCTCTCGTTCTCTTTCTATCTCTCTCTCTCTCTCTCTCTCTCTCTCTCTCTCTCTCTCTCATTAGGATAAATCTAATCTTTGATTGATTAATTCTACGAATTCGTTACCACTCATACAGACTGGATAAGCATTTTTTGTCCTCGTGAGATTATTAATTTCGAGAATGAAATTAATGCGGATCGTGAGAAATGCTAAAGTGCACCATTATTATTATTATTATTATTATTATTGATTAAAAAATAGGAGTTTTAATTTACATTCGAATAATTCAACTAATAGTTTTTATTTTATTTACATTGACGAAAATTCTCGTCATCAGCGCTCGTAGCGGCAATATCGCGCAACTCTGAAAAACCTCTCGTAATATTTATGTCAACGTATTTTTAAGTGCTGAGGCATCTCCATCGGAATTAAGAATCTCGACTGAAATGACGCCGGGAGACGAAAAGAAACGAAAAAAAAAATTTAAAAAAAAAAAAAAAAATAGAAAAACAAAAACGGTATGTACTGCGCGACTCCCACTTGTTCTGTGACATAAATATATGCAGTAATCTATCATTCATTTACACGTCTGTGTATGTTTTTTTTTTCTGATGTGACGTCACCCCTACACTCGACTGCAGTACGCATAAGCTCGTTCGCTCTCCCTCTCTCTCTCTCTCTCTCTCTCTCTCTCTCTCTTCCTCTCAGCGTAGAGAGACCTTGAGGCAGACACCGAATATGACATCATCCCGGCGACTCTAAACCGGGAGTTCTCGTTGAGCGAGTCTCATCCGTGGCTCTCTGTAGGTGTTATCGAGACTTTAAGTTGATCTCGTCATCAACATTTCAAATTCAGCTCCACTCGTAGCTTTTTTTTTTTTTTTTTCGTATTTTTAATTCACGACGTACAACATACGCCATAAAAATAATAAAATGATTTAAAAAAAAATCCATTTTCAATTCCTCAGAGCGCTGAATAATTTTTTTTTTCGACCAAAATAGACGAAATGTTTGATTTATATTTTTTTTTACAATCGACAAGTGTAATTTTTGTCCAGTCGATTTTTTCTGGAATTAAAAAAAATTGTCTGCATAAAAATTTCCACGCGATAATTATAATAATTAATTATTATTATTATTATTTAATTATTATCGAGCAAGTTTTGTGGGTTTTGGAGTTGATAATTGATCGGTCAATTAGCGACACTCTAACCCACATACTTTGTAAAATTCTCCCTTGCTCCTCAAGCACGACAAGTTCGTCATCCTGCCCCAACATAAAGCTCATCTTACGAAAAAATCTTTTCTCCAAGCAAGGGAGAATTTAACCCTTGAAATGTGTTATATTTATATTTTTTTTTACAATCGACAAGTGTAATTTTTGTCCAGTCGATTTTTTCTGGAATTAAAAAAAATTGTCTGCATAAAAATTTCCACTCGATAATTAAAATAATAAATTATTATTATTATTACTTAATTATTATCGAGCAAGTTTTGTGGGTTTTGGAGTTGATAATTGATCGGTCAATTAGCGACACTCTAACCCACATACTTCGTGGATTCATCAAACGCTCTTCCGGCACGACGAGTTTGTCATTCTCCCCACAACACAAAGTTCTCTCACACAAAAACCTTTTCCCCACGAAAGGGAGAATTTTACCCTTGCAAAGTGTAATATTGCAAGTTGCTCTGGACGCACAACAAGACTGATTATATATATATACATACACACATATATATATATATATATATATATATATATATATATATATCGTTTATAATGTAGATATGAAGACAAAAAGAGGGCTGGATGGGAGCTCTTCATTACGACAGAAGATTCGCCCTTTTTTTCTGCTTTTAGACACACCGCAATATTGTAGGGCTGAAAGCGTTTTCCGTTGGGGTGGCTCGGTGATATTTGCGAACAATGACATCGATCACCCTTGCTCGAGCCTTTACTACACACACACACGTAGAGAGGAAGGAAGAGAGGGAAGGGGGGGGGGTGAAGAGAAAACGTTCAACGGCGCCGTTGTGTCTACCGTTAAGCTCGAGACTCCTCGTCGAGGGGATAAGAGAGAGCGAGAACGAAAGGTAACCCTTTGTTTCCCATCCCAGTGTGACAAAATTGGCCATTTTTACGAAAGGGCACTCGCATTAGTTTTTTTTTTTTGAATTTTATGATGTCGCCGAATGTTGAGGAACTCTTTTTGTCCATTAGACAAGAGAGCAAGGCAATCATCATTGATTTTGGCACTGTGGACGAATTTTAAATTTGATATAAATTAAATTTTATTATAATTATAAATTTATATTTTATTTGAATGAATTTTTTAATTCTAATTCAATATTTACTCGCCACAAGCGTCTTCCAACAACCCGAACAAGGGGGTGGATTAAAAAAAATGTACGAAGAAACATCGAAATAAAGATTTTTTTCTTTGTTTTGTTTTTTTTTTTTAATTATCAAAAGTTACAAAAGATTCGCAAAGTTACATTCA
Source organism: Dyspetes luteomarginatus (assembly GCA_963669185.1). Taxonomy (NCBI): domain Eukaryota; kingdom Metazoa; phylum Arthropoda; class Insecta; order Hymenoptera; family Ichneumonidae; genus Dyspetes; species Dyspetes luteomarginatus. The sequence goes on along the minus strand of OY769912.1, from coordinate 14,349,674 downwards.
TTCATGTCCCAGTCAGAACTGGAAAATTGATTAACCTGCGAAGAATTGACGTCGTTACTCACAGATTGGGCCTGATGTTCGTGAAATTCCATCGGCGTTGATTCATTCTTAATCGGTTGCTGACCCGAAGACGATGCCAGCAAGGATTTTTCAATCTGGATAATTTCTTTTGGTGGAATTTTTTTCAGACGCTTTTTTATTTCGTGAGGCATTCCTTTTCGTTTGTTGTAGCAAGTTTTGTTTATGTGCTCGACGTAAGCGTCAACGTCAACTTCGTGTCCGACCCAATCGCTCGCCCAGTCTACGTTTGTCAAGCGAAATGGAAAATTTAACAAAAAAAAAAAAAATGACACAAGATCGTTTCTGCTTTTTGTAATTTTTCGTCAAAATTTTATCGATCATTAAAAAAAACAAATCAATTACTCACAGTGCACGGCTCGGAATAATTTGTGATTGATTGCCGGCCGTGAACCCGATTTTGAGCCTTTTGCCGAATGATCAGCTAATTTTTTTCCATAAATCTCAACGAGTGCCAGACGAACCAGTAATGGCCAATGCCGAAGTCGTTCACCAGTCGATTTGTCAATCACGTGAGATTTTGCTTCTATGCTCGCTTTTACAACTTCGTAGAAATAAAAATTTATCCCTTCCCAAATGGGAACCTGATGGAAAAAAATTTTAAAAAAATTAAATGGACTTAATCTCCAAATCGCTGAAGAATTAAATACGATCGATTAAAAAAATCTCATAATGAAAATGCAAATTACCTTTCCCCTGCCTGGAGTTGTATACATATCGGGAATCTGTACGACAAGAAATTATACTTTCAGGTTCCAGCGAGAGAAAAAGAAATAATAAAAAAAAAAAAACAACTCTTGAAAAATTTCATTTTTACTTCATTTTACCTTGAAAGGTGTGCTTGAATTTAATTCGGGCTTTTTTTCACCCAATCTCGAGACCTTCATGACTTGGACCAGTGACTCGACAAATTTTATATTTTCCTCAGTCACTGTTAAAAAAATTTTTTTAAAAATAATAATCGTGAAAATTATTAAAATATTTGAATGTTTGGCGAATTAAAATAATTTCTTTTTTTTTTTTTTACTTATCGTACCATGTGAGGCGAATTCCTTCATGGCGTTCATAAATCTCTGAGTTTTGCTCTCTGGGTCGTCACGATCATAATTTTCCTCCTCTTCGACACATTCTGGCAAATTTTCAAATATTTCCGTTTCATTGAAATTTTCATTGGCAGTTTTGAATTTTTTTCGAGCTTGTTGCAATTCTTTTCTCTTGTGATGCACATCGCTGCCAAAAAGTTTCTCAGTTGAGTCCGAGATTGCTCCTGTCATGCCGCTGGACATTCTTTGCAATTCTTCGTGGTCGTCTGAAAAAAAAAAAAAAAAAAAAAAATCCAATTCCACGTAATTTTATATAATTTTTTTTTTCGTAATAAATAAATAAAAAATATTTCACCGATTTATCGAGATCTTTTTTTGTTTTTTTTTTTTAACTTACCGCTTATCTTGACTATCGTTGCTTTATTCATCGATGCTTTTTTCGTTTTTTTGTCCATCCACTTGAGCATCGGCTGTGCTCCTTCTCGACGAAATTTCCGCGGTATCGACGACAATTCGATAACATCGCACGTTTTTCGTGTATCGCGATTCTTTTTATCTTCTGCTGTACGTCCCCACAAAACAAGCGCGTGTACGATATTTTTGGGTTTTGGCATCTCGTTTATTTTTTTTTTAATTTTTTTTCTAATACTTTTTCGTATTAGAAAATTTTGTTTTTTTTTTTTTTTCGCAGCCAAATCCGGCGCGCGCGTCTCTTCCCTTAAACGGATATGGAACAAAAGCACACAACGTTTCGGTTAGTGCCATGGCCAGCATTCATTATTATTGTTAAATGTCGAATGTAAAAAAAAATAAAAAAAAATAAAAAAAAAGATTCATCAGCTCGAGAGTTTGAATGAAATTCGAGCTTGGTGAACCGAAAGTTACGTTGAAATTTCGTCTCGGCATAATTTGAGCGAATCTTTTTTTTTTTTTTTTAAACAATTGAAAATTGTTTCCGAATATTTTGAAAAATGGATCTACTAATTTGATTGTTTAATTAATATTATTTGCAACAATAATAATAATAGAAGTAATAATAATAATAATAATAATAATAATAATAATAATAATAAAATATCACAAGATTGATGATATATAGCGTAATAATTCCAAAATGAGAAAAACATTTTTCTACACATTCCATAGGATAATATATGTAAGTATGATCTTGCCACGCGCGTAGGTTGACATAAATATTCATGTAGGTATATGTAATATTAATAACACATGGATGTGTCAGCTAACTGTCCGGTTAATTCATGCATGAAAGTTTAGTTTTACTCCAGAGCTGTAACAGACGTTATCAAGGCCTCAAGGCCACAAGTGCTTTATTCGAGCCAACGGTAGAAAAATTTACATTAAATATCAGAGAATAGCAACGGTCTGTTAGATAAAGACGAACGAGAAACATGGCAGTTTTTTTTTTTGTTTAAGATTTTTTTTTTTTTTTTACATTTTTTAAGTCTTAAAAATTGATGCGAGCAAAAATTACGCACGTTCGAGTATTTTGAATCGTTGTGTCGTACCAATTAACTTTTTTTTTTTTCTTTAATTAATTGGATCATGGTTAATTTTATCGTTTGATTCAATTCTATTTTTTTTCTATTTTTTTTTTTTCCTATTTTTCACGTTCGAGAAATTTGAATCGTCGTGTCGCACCAATAATTTTTTTTTTTTTTTTTTTTTCAATTAATTGGATTATGGTTAATTTTATCGTTTGATTCAATTCTATTTTTTTTTCTATTTTTTAATAGTCTCAAAAATGGATGCGAGCAAAAATTACGCACGTTCGAGTATTTTGAATCTTCGTGTCGTACCAACTTTTTTTTTTTTTTCAATTAATTCGATCATGGTTAATTTTATCGTTTGATTCAATTCTATTTTTTTTTTCTATTTTTTAATAGTCTCAAAAATGGATGCGAGCAAAAATTACGCACGTTCGAGTAATTTGAATCGTCGTGTCGTACCAATTATCGTTGTTTTTTTTTTTTTTTTTTTTTTTTTTAATGAATTGGATCATGCTCAACTTTATCGCTTGCTGTCATTCTACTTTTTTTCAAATGTCCATCTACGAAGTTGATTTACCAAATATGGGATTTTAGTGCTATAAATGGTTTCGGAATGTCCGAGGGAAAAAAATAGCATCGAGATTCGTCATGTTACTGGGCAAGACAAATATTTTTTTTCCAAGAGATGACTTTTCCTTGACCCCCACCGGAGAAATTGGAACGGGAGCGTGCAATGCCATTCGTATCGTGAGATAATTTTATTCTTATTGAAATAATGCAAATTCCATATTGATAATAAAAACAAAATTTATGATTTTCGGTGAAAAGTAATTTTTACAATTTTTTTAAATATTATTATGAGTTCATTTAAATTGTGAAAAAAAAAATATATATATATGAGATTTGAAAATTTATTCAATGAGTGTACAAAAATAAATTAATATTTCTTGTTTCAATTTATGGATTATTTTTAACAAAAGTTTTAGCTGGATTGATCAACATTTTAACGAGAGAACAGTTCAATATATTTGTTTTTTTTTTAAATAAATAATAAGAGCGATTGATGCTTTTTTTTTTTTTTTCAATGAAGCTCAAATTAATCCATCATTTTACAAATTATTATTCATACATATTTGATGTAAAATTCGATTGATAAAGAATAGAAAAATCATACAATATAATTTTATTAGTTTTTTTAAATAACGATTTATCATCTCGTTTGATGCATTTGATTGATAGATAAGAGAAAAGTATCCCGAAATGGTTCTTTATAGGAGGGAAAAGCTCGAAAGCCGCGAGGATCCTGTAAAGAGGGAGAGAATGCTCGAGAATAACGTGTGTCAAGATGGCGGGTAACCATGCCAACCGCGGGAGAAACTATAGCATAGCGCACAAAAGCCCAACGGGACAATTTTCATCCCTCGCGCTATACCTTGCTAGTATTTTGCTGACCCTGGCTGAGCTTTATCTTTTCATCGTTCCTCTCGCACAACTGAGACAAGTCGGTCTAATCTGACGCGAGATTGAACGAAAAAAAAAAAACTGTGCAATAAAAATCGGTTTAAATTTTCAAATTTAAAGGTTTTCCATTTTTTGAATTTTCAAAGTCGAGATTTTCGTTCGAAATGCATCAACCCGTTTTTTTGACGGAACATTAAATTCCCCCCTACGATCTATTATATGGTCGAGACGACAAACGTCTAATTACACACACAAAGGACACTTTTTTACTGGTCAGTCATGCTGCACGAACCCTCGTCAATTTGCAATGAAAAACATTTCGTAGAACTCGAGCAAGAAGGGTCATAAAAACTTTGGCTCCCCTCTAGACAATATTTGAGGTTATAACAGTGTTACCAATACACAGAAATTGTTGCAAAAAAAAAAAACAAACATTTTCACATACGATATTTCTATCGTAAATTGGGTAAAATTTTGCGGTTGCAATTATAAAGATTAAGTAACAGCGAGAAAGGAGAGAATAATCGACGAGACTCCCACGGAGTCTCGAATTATTTTGCTCTATAAAAAAAACAAGCTGTTTATATATATATATATATATATATATATATATATATATATATATATATATATATATATATATGTATGTATGTATGTGGGTGTGTGAAAAACAGAGTCGAGCTGTAGCACTCCAACTTGCTTTTTTCCCTCTCTCATTTCTCTCCTTCGGCGTTGCCCTTTTTCTACCTTTTTTTTTTTTTTTTTACTCATTCGAGGATGGACGACGAGGACGCTGGTACGGGAAAAAGGTTATATACTATTGTGCTCTTTTAGCATCCAGGTATAATATAGTAGACACATAATATATATATATATATCGACTACGACTGTGGAATGGCCACGACAGAAACGATCGTCCCAGAGACACAAAACGAGAAAATATATATGTAAAAGAGTGAAAGTTTCATTCTCAAAGGGTGAATTTTATATCGAGAATGAGTCGAAAAACAAAACCGGTTTAACAAGCACGATCTACGATGCATTTTCATCTCTTCCCGCCATGACGAAAAAAACAAATATATATATTTCTCCTTAACTAATTGAAGCTTTAATTTTTGTATTAAATCTTTAATGATATTTACCCAATAAAGCAGCCAATATTTCGTTCCTCGCGTTGAGATTGTACTTTTTGTATTCCTCGAATAGTCGTATTTCACTCTCCCTTTCACTGGTGCTGGTCGTCGTTATATGCGCGCACTCTCACGAACACACGAAATTGCGAAGAAATAAAACCGAATGTTTTTACGCACCAAAAAACGATGACGACGCGTCGACTATCGACGAGACACTGGACACTGGCGCGCGAGAGGGCGCGAGTATTGCGTTTTTTCTTCTCTTCTTTTAGACGACTGGTCGGAGCACTAAAAGGCGAGTCCAGGAGTGAGGGAAACTCGAGTTCGAGATCGTTGTTTTTATTATTATTTGTATTCTTTCGATTCTCGTTTTATTCATCGAGCGATTGGAGTAAAAATTATTGTTCCTTTTACTAGAAAATTATAAAGCTAAATAAAGGCTGATTAACTTTTGGAATTGCAGGGTGAGGGAGAAGAAGAACGCAATATTAATCCGAAAACGCTCACCGCGACTAGACTACAACTATAACAATAAATATCACTCGTCAACTTATACGTCTCTCGAGCGGGTGCAATTTACGCTCACCACGCCTGCGTTCTTTTGTCTCGTATATTAGCTCGCCGGCCGACAAAGACCGAACATGAACGAAGTATATGGAGCTTCTGCCGTAAAGTAGAAGAACGCGCCAAGCCCGAACGCGATCGTGCTGCCTCACGTCGTTCGTCACGCGCAACTGACACGGAGCATGCGCAGTTGTGCGACGTCGCCAGATGGCGATCGGAGCGCCTCGTGCGGCAATTCGAGGAAACTATTCAAATGTCAATTTCGACTGCTGATAGTATTGTCCCTCGGTAAAGAGAATAACGAGCCTTGAAATTATTTATCGAGTAAAAAATTGAACCGGAGAATTGTCAATTATGTTTGAAATTAATTTTTTCGTGTATAACGACTTACAGTGATGAAGAGATGAAGAAAATTTTATGTTTCTTCGTCTTTTATTCATATAGAATTTTTTCATTTTTTTTTCTTCAGTTATAATAATTTTATATAACTTTTTTCTTTAATTCTTTAATTACTTTATGCGGAGACGATGCAACGTGTCTTGATTACGTTGAACATAAGCAACGATTTGACTCGGTGATGTTTTTAGCTACGAGGACGAGACGGATAAAAACGAAAACAAGAGATCGGGAGTAGGACGAGGCGTATCGCTCAACAAACGAGCGGGGGGTGGGCAATAAACGTTCTCGCTCGAGAAAGAATAACTAAACGAACGTGTGTAGGCAGCCAAAGCAATCTCTCTCTCTCTCTCTCTCCCGCTCTTTCTTCCACTTGCGTACACAACTCTTTCGATACCAAAATCTAATTATAGTTGTTGCAACAGAACGTTACGATGGATCGCGCATGCTCTTTGCTTCGTAAATTTTAGCCTACCGAGGAGAGTTATAATCGGAGATAAATGGAGTAAGCTTTATTTTTATATAAGATACGAAGCAGAAAAAAAAACACATTCCAGATCAATTAAATCTAAAAATAATTGTTTACATTGTGAAAAATTACATTAAATTTTACACAATTAATATTCAATTGTCAATTATTCATGAGAAATAATTATCGAATACTTTTATAGGATTTTTTTGAATCGATAAAAATATATACATTGTGAGGAAATTTTTCAGATTTTTTTTCTTTTTATTATCAATATATGTATTTTTTTTTTTATCAATAACGTTTTAATAGGTCAAGGTCAAAGTCGCGACGACAATCGAAGAGTCTCGAAATCTCCCGATTACTCGAGTATTCGAGTGAGTTAATGGACTGACAACGGGATTGAATTTTGTATCTTATTCCTTGTATCTCTCGCGGACAGGAGAGAAAGGGAGAGAGAGAGAGAGAGAGAGAGAGAGCCACTCTGGCTTCGCATTAACGTAATCGCTGGGGTAATCTTATCGGCTCGCCTCGTTTCATCGATAATATTGATGGCTAACGAGGGAGGAAAACAAAAAAAGCGTAGAAAAAAAAAGTATATTCCAACTGTACGAACGTAGAATGTATTTCTCCCTGCTCACAAGACAACGACCACGCCCATTCCCGAGACGTCAAAAATAAAAAATAAATAAAATTTTTTAAATTTATAATCCAATTTAAAAAAAAAATCAGTAAGATTAAAAAAAAATTATGAAAATTAATTCGTAAAAATGAAAAGGCTTTTTGGCATTTTTATTATGATCGATTGGACATTCCATTAAAAAAAATCAAAGTTTTATGTTTTGTTTTGTTTTAATAAAAAAAAAAATTGATGGCTGATGAATATTGGAAAAAAGAGGGATCAACGGATTAGGGAAATTAAATTTTTAGGGATCAACGGATTTGGGAAATTAATAAAATTTCAATAATGAAAGTTTTAAATGATTTTTTTTTTTCTTTATTTTTTTATTATTAAAATTTGTAAATGAAACTGTAAAAGCTCGTATCCTTTTTGCTCTATGTTGAATGGTTTGAACGCTTTTTCTGTTTCTCTCTTTTCTGTTCGTCGAAAAACACACAAACTCGCTCACACGATTGTTATTTCGGTACTAGGTGTGCCGAATGACGTCAGGAAAAAGCACAGAGTTTTCTTTCTCTCTCTCTCTCTCTCTCTCTCTCTCTCTCTCTCTCTCTCTCTCTCTCTCTCTCTCTCTCTCTCTTTTCTCCTAGGCATCTTCGATGTGCTATGGGCAAAAATGATCTCGCTTGTTTTTGCCCACTCTCTCTCTCTCTCTCTCTCTCTCTCTCTCTCTCTCTCTCTCTCTCTCTCTCTCTCTCTCTCTCTCTCTCTCTCTCTCTCCCTCCCTCTCTTTGTGTGTAACGATACGCACGCACGTGCGTGGGCGGACATTAAGAGATGTAATAATCGCGAACGTCACGGTGGAATTTTACGTTTCACAAAACGTGGGCAAGAAAATTTATTATCGGTCTCACAGTCAGAACTTTTAACGTGGGAATTAATACAGAATGAGAAACGAGAGGACGAATGAAGGATTTCATTTTTTTTTAGTTGTTATTATTATTATTATTATTATTATTATTATTATTATTAAATAATGTCCTTTTTACACAATTAATTTTGAGATGCAGAAAAGTGTCATTCTTTGTTGAAATGCTTTTTTTTTCAGCATTAGGGAAAAAACATTCGGGGTATTACATAGAAATAATTATGCCAGAATCGAACTGATTTTTTATGGAGCGAATTATACTTATTTTTTATTTTTTATTTCGGAGAATTAAAGAAACGTTAAAAAAAAAAAAAAAAAAAAAAAAAAAAAAAAAAAAAAAAAAAAAATTGTCTTTTGACTTTATCGGGTCGTCGACTTGATATCCTATCGCATTTGTACGACTTTTGAGAAATTTGTCGCGCGCAATGGCAAATATATACATGCGATAATTTTTTTGCTGTTATTATTATTGTTGTTAATTGCTGTAAAAAATAATATTGTTATTATTATTATTATTACTCACTCTGTATCTGGCACGGGTATCATTGGTGCGGGTAGTCGTCCATTGTGATCCATAAAGTGATTATTTTCGGGCTCCTCTTGGACGGGAGTCTCATAAACGAGTGTCTCTACCATGGATCCCTTACTGGAGCCAAAGGAGACCCTGAAAATAAATAATAATAATTTTAAAAAACCATTTTTTTTTTCGTACCTTGGGCGAATTAAAAAAAAAAATTGTTATATTATTTCATTAATATTCGATATAAATATTCTCGCGAACTTGTGCCAATTTAAAATTTTTATTTTATTATTATTATTATTATTATTTTCAATTACATGGCACTCGGCCGCAAAAATATATACGATATCAAATTTTAATTTTTTATTTGACGACAGAGTCACGATCGTAAAATATTACTAAAGACCGCAAAAGTTTTTGTGGTTATCGAAATATTTAATCCCCTGCCTGGGGCTTCTAGAATTACCTTTAAATCACACTCACAATTTTAATAACAATAATAATAATAATAATCGTAATGGTAAATCATCGAATACAAAAAAGAAAAAAATTAAATTACGAATTTGTGTAATAAAAATTTAAACAATTGCAAAATTTTTATGAAAAATTGAGTTACTGAAAATTATATTTTAATTTTGTTATCCATGAAATCAAGACAGTTGCAGGTTTATCGAGTTACGTATTAATTCGTATGTTTCAGACATATCCATTTCTAGTTTGATTCGAGCGTAAAATTATTCAGTGAACAAATGCAACAAAAATTCATATTTGTTAACAGCCAAAACTCTAAAAATTTTATTTTATTTTAAGTTTCCATAAATTTGTATTATTTATGAATAAATAAATGTAGAAAAAAAATAAATAAATAACACAACAATCAATAATTATTATATCGATGGAGAATAATTTATCGGCAGTTGTTGCTACCTGCCTGGCCGACTGGAGGTAACGAGAAAAAAACTGCCGGCACGATGCTGCCATCTGGCGAGCGACCAAAAGTACACACACATATATATATATATACCTATTTGCTCTTTTACTTTCAATGCATGTATAGATGTATATTTACGTATTTGCAGAGCATATATACGCGATTATAGTAGCTAAAGAGCGCGTTTGAAATGTTTGTGTGGTGGTACATGGGATGTGTCATCATTTCCGAGGTCTCTGACGTAACATTCGCGCCAGTCAACTCGTCTCTTTTGCACGCACTCCCACGCACTTTCTGTATATTTTCTCCATCGTGCACACACATGCATACATACATATATATGTATATATATATATATATAATATTATACATAAACACATTTCTCTTTTCCCAACTGCGTTGTGCACTTTTCGTTTTTTCATCAAAATAAAATTCGCACGGACTTTCTGTATATTTTCTCCATCGTCAACACACACACATACATATATGTATATACATATATATATATAAAATTCTTTAATTACCATTGCAGGTGGAATTTTTTGCCTTTCTCTCGTTTTATCGAATGTTTTATGGAAATTTTGTGCATTTTATCCAGTTATCGGGACACGTTAGATTTATCTACGCGTTTATAATGAAATGCAAAAAAAAAAAAAAAATGTCAGAGAATTCTGGTAAAACGATAACATTTATCGGGTAAGGATGAGGATATATAAATTGAATAAATTGTTGTAAAGCTAAAGATCGAAACGTGGGATAGCGAGTGCTGGATCATAAAGTGTCGCTGGAGCTTAGAAACAGAGAGAGAGAGAGAGAGAGAGAGCGAGATCAGCGAGGGGGCTCTCGTAGTTACACGGTTCAAGCTTGTTCTACGACCACTGAAAGTTGAAACTCGAAGACTGGCCAGCAAAAAATTTAACACCCGGAAAAAGGCATATGAATTATTTTACATTTAACTAAAAAAATATTATAAACAAAAAAATTATAGATTACATATTTTTGCACGCAAAAAATTATAAATTACATATTTTTGCGCGCAAAAAATTATAAATTACATATTAATTTTTTTCAAAAAATTATAAATTACATATTTTTGCGCGCAAAAAATTATAAATTACATATTAATTTTTTTCAAAAAATTATAAATTACATATTTTTGCGCGCAAAAAATTATAAATTACATATTTTTGCGCGCAAAAAATTATAAATTACATATTAATTTTTTGCAAAAAATTATAAATTACATATTTTTGCGCGCAAAAAATTATAAATTACATATTTTTGCGCGCAAAAATTTATATATCTTCGTAAATAAATATTTTTAAGGCAATATTTAATTTAATTTATTTCGATGAAATTTTATTTAATGAAGAAAAAAAAATTTTATTATAATTTTTAGGGTATTTTTTTTGCGTCTGTGTAAGTCGATTGAAATATTAAATTTTTGCGTATAATGAAAAATAACTTATTACGTCACGTTATTGATATTAGATAAGAATTTTTATCTACTCGTATAATCAGCAATAATCAGAGCTCTGGATAGTGAAGATCAGCGAGTTGGATTTAGCTGTGTGAGTAAAATTCTTCGGCAGAGTCACTACAGTGCACAGGCACACAGACACACACACACACACACACATATATATATATGCGAGCTGAGAGTGTCATACGGTGGAGGCGCAGACCGATAAACCAGCGGAGGCGAATGGACTGACCAGACCAGAGATAATTTAGTAATGGCACAGAAGCCAGTTGACTGTGATAATTATATTGAGTATACGTTACGGTCATTGACTGCTTTCAACTAGCCATTGATTTTTTTATATTTATATTTTTTTCAATTTAATATTTAATATTTAATTTCAATAATATTTATCAATTTAAACTAAAATTGTTTAATTAAATTGTGACAATAAAAATTGATTGCACAACCGAGTAAAATAAAAATTAATCAATTCATTGAATACAACAAAAATTAATTGTGATAGAAAATAAAATAAAAAAAAAAAAATCGTATAATTTTAATCAGCTATAAAGTTCACTGAATAATTAATTGATAAATCGTTAAAATATTATTATTATCTCCATGCCACTAGGCTCGAGATTAGACGGTGTAATTATATTGAGTATAAATTACAGTCTGCTTCGAATTAGCCATTGAATAACTTTGCCTTTTTTTTTAATTTTTTTTTTTCAAATAAAAAATACACTAAAATAAATTGACTAATTTGAACAAAAATTAATTGCAAAAATGACAAAATAAATATTAATTAATTCGTTAATTATGATAAAAAAAATAACTTGTAATTTATTATCGGCTATAAAATTCACTTAATGATTGATTGATAAATCGTTAAAATGTTATTATTATCTTGACGTAATTGGGCACGAGATTAGACGGGCTACTTAATTAATCAATTAAGCAACTGTCTCGTGTCCCCTCTTGGGTCTCGTGAATCCACGATATGCCGGATATATTATATATAATGGATATGGTTTCTCGGTACGTCGACCAATAATTAGCTCATAATTATCAACTAATAATGAAGAGATTTGAACATCCCAACGGTTTTTTTTTTTTTCCATAAATACATTTCTTTATTTTTATTCAATAATTTCAACGATTTTGTAATTTTTTTTCATTATTATTATTTTTATTAAATTAATTTATCCTGAGAAATTTTTTCAAAGTTTTTCGCGGATAAATTGATCAGAGTATTTTGCTCGCTGTCGAGGGAAGATTATACGGTAAAATTAATCAATTCGTTAACTGCTTTTTTTTTTCATAAATATTTTTTTTTATTTTCATTCAATAATTTCAACGATTTTGTAATTTTTTTTCATTATTATTATTATTTTTAAATTAATTTATCTTGAGAAATTTTTTCAAAGTTTTTCGCGGATAAATTGATCAGAGTATTTTGCTCGCTGTCGAGGGAAGATTATACGATAAAATTAATCAATTCGTTAACTGCTTCAAACTGACCGTTTTAGTATCGTCACTTTTGCATCTGGGCCACTTGCATGGGAGCCTTAAAGTCCGACAACTCGTTTAATCGAATATCGAGTCTTCCTATATAACATATATATATATATATATATATATATTGATAACAAACTAGACGAGTACGGCCCTAATCAGTGGATCGTCGAGTAGTTCATCAAGCCAGTTTGATTGCCCGGTAATTAATTAATTTACCAACTAGTTCGTCGAAGTCAACTAAAGAGACTCCAGAACTTTTATACAACAATTAAAACGTGTGCAGCAAAATTGACACAACAAAATACTAAAAAATTATTTTCAACAAAAGTATTAAAAAAATTATTAAAAAATTAATTATCTCACATTAAGTTTTATTTTATTAAAAAAAAAATAATAACAATAATAATTCTCGAATTCTCTTAAATTTGAATGACGCTCATTCCTCATTGAAACTCTCGAAATTCTCCTGGAGAACACTCAGACGCTCGGGAGTCCTCGAGGCGGGGCGCGGGGGGTCAACTCTCGTCTCAAGGTGAGACACCCTCGGGACCACGCTAAGCCGTGCTCGGGGCACACACACACACACACAAAACTTCTCTCATATAATATAAAGAGCTCACACGCCTACCAAAAAAGAAACGAAGGCATTTTACCCAACACACAAACATACACACGCGCGAAAACACAAACGAAAAGTCGTGGCGAAGAGTTGTGTCTCGCCAGACGTTTGAGATTACAAAGTACAAGAGAGTCCCACATAGGGATTTTTATTTTATTTTTTGTTTTTTTTTCAATCGACCAATTTTATCTAAAAAAAAAAATGTTTTTTTTTTTTTCAATTCTCATTAAACTAAAAATATTTTCCTTAATGAAAAAAAATCTTGCTTCACTTGATTTAAAATCTATTTAAAGACAAAAAATTTAATTTTAAATTATTCGAGGAACATGTTGAAAAAAATAATTTTGCTTCATAAGTGAAGCAAAATTTATTTTCATTCAGGACAATATTTTAAAATTAAATTTTTTGTCTTTAAATAGATTTTAAATTAAGATTTAAAATCTATTTAAAGACAAAAAATTTAATTTGTAAAATTATTCGAGGAACACGTTGAAAAAAATAATTTCAGAGATAACGACAAAAATTTAAAAAACGATTGATTGAAAAAATTAAATTTTTATTATATCGAGTGCGAATTAATTGGGAAGATGATTAAAATTGGCAATGAAAATAGCCATTTATTTTGTGATCAAGAAATTCGACAAATGGAATAACTGAGTCGTCCTCATGGCAAAGATCCAGAATTATATCTGGGCTGCTGCTGGGACCAGCAAGAAGCAGGAGCAGAGGTCAAAGTTGAGAAGGACGAGGGATAGAGAGGAGAAAGGGAGGGAGCAACGGTGGTCGTCTGAGAGGACACCGAGGGAAAAATTGGTGGAGGAGGAGCCCGAGGTGAGAGGGTGAACGATGTCGTGACTGGTAGTTTTCGGAGGGTTGGGGTAGGTCGTGAATCGAGATCGTCTGCAGACCAATTTCTCTCTCTCTCCCTCTCCGCCCACCACCTTTCTTGATATTAACCCCCCCCCCCCCCCCCCCCCCCCCCCGCCACTTCCACCACCCTCTCTTTTTTTCGCTACAATATCGATCCTCTCATCTCGTTCTCTACTGTATCCCCGCTCGAGGCTGCTCGCCACTTTGCCATGATCACGTTCCCCATAACCCTTTGAACTCCATACACTTTGATCTCAGGACGAAAAAAAAAAAAAAAAAAAAAAAAAAGTTCGATTCTATCGTTTCGAAAAAATAATAAACAAAAACAATTCGAAAAACAAACAATAAAAAAAAATCTTTTCATTAGTTTAAATTAAGAAAAAATAAATAAATAAATAAATAAAGGATGAAATATTTGAAAAAAAAAAAAAAAAAAAAAAAAAAAAAAACGACATCGATGCATTGCAAACGCTTGTCAAAAATCCGACACACATTTTCTACTTTATTTATTGATTTTATTATTATTTTTTTAATATAGAAAAAATTGCTTTCTCTCATTTTTATTGATAACAACAAAAAGTCAATTTCTCTAAAATAATAATATATATAAATATAACAATAATAATAATATATTCTATATATATATCTAAAATAATAATATATTCTATATGTATTATTATTTTAGAGAAATTGTCATTTTTTTGTTATCAATAAAAATGAGAGAAATTAAAAAAAAAAAAAAAAAAAAAAAAAAAAAAACAAATAAAATTGACAACGATAAAACCGAGAAGTTATTTTTCGTACGACGTTTCGCAAAAAATTAAAATAGACGCTACGATACGCAGTTAAAAAATTTTTGGCAACGAAAGTTTTGGTCGATATTTCGCGTGAGTTTTTCCACATCCAAGATTTTTGGATGGGTATAACTTTATTTTTTTTTTCACTCTTGATCGCTATCGCGAGAGTAAAACGTGTTGGAATAAAAAAAATTAATAAAAACTAAAAAAAAAAAAAAAAAAAAAAAAAAAGAATCTCTCGATACGAGATCGTTAAAGTTTTAAGTCTCTGTAAATTTCCCCGGGCGTCAAAAACGACCGAGATTCTCGTAACCCGACGCCGGACGACCCTGACCCAACAACCGAGCAAACGTTGTAAAAGGATATACGAACAGGCGCACATATATATATATACATATGCACATATATATATATATATATACATATGCATATATATATATACATATGCATATATATATATGGATATGCATATATATATATATATATATATATATATATATATATATATAACGATCTAAGTACGCGAACTAAAAAAAAAAATCTTAAGGGGGGAACTCGAGCCACCCACGCAAACACGACTCGATTGCAAATACCCACAAGTATACGAAGAATACATTCACTTTTCTACTCCTATGATACGTTTTTCCTGGCCTCTATTGCGTAAAAAAAAATTGTTTAAAAAAATAGAAAAAAAAATATTTTCTGTTCCCTAATTGAAAAATTACATCGAATGGATTTTTTTCGCGTTGTAAAAAAAAAAGGGTTAAATGTAACCTTCGAAAAAAATTATATTCGCATTATTTTTCTGATGACGTGAAAATATATTTTTAGAAAAATAAGAAAATGATAAAAAATAAAAAAAGTGTTGGTGCTGAAAATATTTCGTGTAAATAAAGTACAACGAGAGTGAATAAAATAGAGATTGAAAAAAAAAAAAAAAAAAAAATATTTTCTCAGATGCTATTTCGGTCAACTTGTGCGATTGCAGGAGAATTCATTGTTTACGTCTCTTGGTTTTTATATGCTGGATGCAACCGGCTATAATTTTATAAAAATGTTGGAGTTTTCACCAATATACATATATATATATATATATATATTCGCATAAAAAAGACAATATTTTTTCGGGCGCTATTCTTTGTGACATTTTTCTGGCACGTTTCTTATAAATTGTGATAGAATGGAAGATTTTTCGTTCAAGAGTTCACGAGGGGTCACACGGAATAGCTGCATCTTGAACCCGCTGGTCCACACCATTTTTTGTTACCATGTTGACATACTCAGTGCCGTCGGGTCACTGTAGACCCAGGTGTAGACCAGCGGGTTAATCATAATAATAATAATAATAAATAAAATGAAATTTAATTAATTTTTTTCAATGTTTAAAATAATTTTATAAATTATTAAATGAGGAAATATCGACGGATTAAATTCCATCGGCCCTGCCAATCACCAAGGCCAAAAGCAACTGCCAAATATTTAACGAGCAAAAAAAAAATCATCTTTTTTAATTTTTAAAATCATTTTTTAAATAATTAAACGAAGACGAAAATCATCGACTCATCAAATTCCATCGGTGGATGGAAGCCTCGCCAATCACCAAGGCCAGAAGGAACTACCGAATATTTAATGAGCAGAGTAATAAAAAAAAAATAAAAAATAAAAATAAACCATGACGTAATACGTTTTAACGATCTCACGATGACTCACTCTGTACCATAAATAACGTCTATACGTAACTCAACGAGGGAGAAATTTATTGAATTAAATTGAGCACGAGGGTAATGCGTAATTTTGTGAAATTTCACACGTTAAAAAAGTGTCTCTCTGAGGGTTGGAGATGATACGAATCGTATTATTATCATTTGCGTGACGTAACTAATTTTCCCTCACGCGAATTACGAGATGAAATATTTAACGGTGAATTTTGTCCTCAGAGTGAGAAAGAGAGAAATACGAAGAGAGAGTTTATAATGAATGAAAAGAAAGGCAAATGGAAAAAATATAAAAAGAAAAGAAAGAGTTCCTCTCTTTATTTTATTTTTTTAAGAGAGAGATGGAAAAAAAGAATGAGAGGAAGAGAGAGAGAGAGAGAGGGAAAAAAAAAGTTAAACTCGCCAAGAATTCGAAGCAACGTTGATTTATAAAGTCCACGATACTATTTTGAGTAACACGCGCTCTCTCGTAAGGGGCCAATTCTCGAATGCACGCACACAATATAGTTAGACACACACTCGTGCGTGTATTCCACCTTGACAGTGAAACGGGGCGCGTTCCAATAAACACGATCCGCGCGATCTTTGCATACTCGCACGCACTCGTCAAACGGTAAGAGGCATAAAAAAAAAAAGTAAACAAAGAAACAAAACAAGCTAAAAAAAAAAGGGATCGTACACGAGAGCGTGAGGGAGAAAAAAAAGGAATAAAAAAAAAAAGAAACAAGTTCGTTGGGTTAAAAAGGTTGGACATTTACACGCACGCTTTTCCCCACCGTGTGACCTTTCAATTAAATGAAAATCTCGACCGAGTTTAGTCGCAATTAAAGTCAATATACTCGATGAAATAATTATCGGGCGCAAATGGTATTTGAAAAAAATTATTATTATATTAATTGAAGAGCATTTTTTTGAAAATTACAAATGTGAGAAATTATTAATCGAATGATAAAGAAAAATGGAATATTTATATATATATATGGATTATTTTAATTTGGATTTTATGAGAGAAAATAAATTTATTTAAGTTAAAACGGTCAAAAATTCACGAGCACTTTTCTCACCCCCTTTTGGCTGATTAATAATTTTTGTGTCAGTTTTTAATGACTATAAAACTTAATAAAATCAATAAAATATTATCAAAGATTAGGATTGACTAGGTTAATTGTGATATTTAGGTCAAGAGTGAGGCAATATTTTTTTTTTCTGAGGTACACAAATTATTCTGCATTTTCTTAAGAAAAAATACAAAATAATTGTCTTAATTGTGTCTGTGTGTCTCTGTGTGTGTAAGAGAAAATGCAAAATAATAAGAGCGATGCGATATTTTTTTTTCAATATAAACAAATTATTTGAATGTTTTCTCTTAAAATTAATAATTAAATTGCCATTAAAACTGAATGAAAAAATAAATAATAATTATTATCAATATAATAACTCATTATTAAGTTATTAATTTAATTTAACACTTATAACGAAATATTGAAATAATTAAAAATGGAAAAATTGACTGACCTTTTGAGACTGGCGTGTTTGCCACCGTTGATTATTTTGCTTTTCCTGTCGCTGCCAACTGTACTGGTCTCGCTGTCAATACTGTAAAGACTATCATCCTTGGTGACTCTCGACGATGTGTGAAGAGTCGATTTTCTCGTAGTGCTCGTACTCGTGTTCGTCGCCATATTTGAATTAACAATTCCGTTACCGTTTTGATGTTTTGGGCTTTCAATGCCAATGTCATTTGTCTGATGACAATTATTGATACTCGGAATATCGTTTTCAATAATTGTCATTGGGCTCGTTGAATTAATTATCATTGAGTGAGTTCCGGTTGTTGTTGTTGTTGCTGTTATCGTCGTTGTCGTTGTTGTTGCTGGTGTTGTTGTTGTTGTTGTTGTTGTTGTCATATTAATATTAGAAATTCGTAAATTTGGTGTTGTCTCAATAATGTTACGTCTCGGTGTTGAATTTCTCATTATTTGCTGCTGCTGATGATGATTATAATGATGATGATGATGATTATCGTTTCGATTCGTTAATTTTGTACGATTGTAATTTTGCGATTGTTCGCCCGGTGGTGGTTTGTTCCCCGTAGGTAACATGTAAGACAACATTTTTTCTAATATTTTTG
>OY769912.1:14327378-14330709 GCA_963669185.1 Dyspetes luteomarginatus | reverse complement strand
ACGATTCTCTACAAACACGACAAATCCTATCGGTGGTTCAATTTTTTTTTCCACTTTGATTTTTTCGTTCATATGAAAAATTGTCTGGACCGTTCGAGACTAAATTGGATTAAGCTTCTCGTGTGATAAAATATATCATTAAATTAAAGGACTAAGAGACAATTTTGAAAAAAAAGATAGTAGAAAAATGGAATCTTTTAATTATTTATTATTATACTGACACGAAATTTTCATATATAGAAGATTGTATTTAATTTGCCCTACTCGATTATTTATTTTTTTTCTATTTATTTAAGTCAGCTGTCTTCCGTCAAATGGGTCGCTGCTGACGACTGCCTTGCCTACCCCATTATACGTTTGGACACGATTCTCTACAAACACGACAAATCCTATCGGTGGTTCAATTTTTTTTTCCACTTTGATTTTTTCGTTGATATGAAAAATTGTCTGGACCGTTCGAGACTAAATTGGATTAAGCTTCTCGTGTGATAAAATATATCATTAAATTAAAGGACTAAGAGACAATTTTGAAAAAAAAGATAGTAGAAAAATGGAATCTTTTAATTATTTATTATTATACTGACACGAAATTTTCACACATAGAAAATTGTATTTAATTTGCCCTACTCGATTGTTTTTTTTTTCTATTTATTTCACAAAACTCTCGACTTTGACCCGTGCGACAGGTGATATAGATAATTAAAAGATCAAAAATTATAATAAACGATTATAAAGTTTGAATTTATTTATTTAGTTGGTGGTTTAAAATTCCAAGTTTTTTGAGCATGGTGATGATTGCACGTGTGAATATATTGCAATAAACATTGGACTATATATATATATATATATCTAACTTGACAAATATTCACGATATAGTGCAGTGGTAACAGACAGTTAAGGTCAGGCGATCGAATAGACGATCGATCACTCGATTTTTCGAAACGAGAGATCTACGGAGCTGAGGAAAACGTGCCATTGCAAGATAAAAAAATAATAATTTTGGAAAAAATAATAATAAACAATTATGAAGTTTAAATTTATTTATTTAGTTGGTGGTTTAAAATTCAAAGTTTTTTAAACGTTTTTAACGTAATAGAATATATTGCAATAAACATTGGATTATATATATATATATATATATATATCTAATATCTATCTAATATCTATCTAATATATATATATATATCTAACTTGACGAATATTCACGATATAGTGCAGTGGTAAAAGCCAGTTAAGGTCCGACGATCGATCACGCGATTGTTCGAAACGAGAGATCTAAGGATCTAAGGAGAACGTTCCACTCAATACATATACGAGATTTAGACGAGTGAGCGAGAGAGAAAACTCACCGGAGCGTGATCGACCATTCGAATTGTATCGAGAGGCGATTCTTATCGATGGTCCTAACTATATGTATATACACGGGCATGAACATCGGAAATCAAATGCGGTCAATACAGAGGAGTACGAAGCGGTAAAATTTAATCGTAGAAGAAAAAAAAATTATTCTATACGACTGCAGAGCGATGATGTTGCTACAAAAACAGCCTCATGCAGTCGAATCGTTTTTTTTTTCAACTCTTTTAAATGTAATCGAATTGAAGGGCTCACCGAGTAGGACAGAGAATAAAATTATATTCCAATATCCAAGATCATCGTCCAAAAGTCAATAAATCACTGATAAAAAATATCAATCGCGTTTCAACTTTGCAGCGATAAATAAAATGATAAAAGTCACGTTTGATTCAATTTTTTTTTCTTTTTCTTTTTGTTGTTTTTTTTTTTTTTTTTTTTTTTTTTCAAAAACAAAATTTATATTATTTTCGAAAAGAAATGATCCGCCATTTTTTAAATGTCATTGATATAAATTTTTATTTATCTCTCGTGCTAAGAATTAAAAAAAAAAATAAAAATAAAAAAAAAAACAGATCGACTGCACTTCCGTGATTATTTGCAACGTCGAGAACGCCCAGCGTTGGGCCACGAATCGAGGTGAGAACGTTCGCCAGGAGAACGTCGAGACGCGACTGTGAGATGTGCGATGTGCCTCGTGTGGTATAGCAGCGCGCGCGCGCGCGCGCGCCGTCGTCGTCGTCATTCGACCGACGACGACGCAAAATTGCCTCAAAGGTTATAGGACGGCCAGCTACGCGTCTGGCCAAAGCTTTACCTACTTCACTGCTGCAGCAACGCATCAACGATGCTCGCGGCTAATTTTTTCTCTACAATTTTTAAATTTAAATTTTTTTTCCCGCCCTTTTTTTTTTTAAATTTACCAAATGTTCCTAATTATACTTAGAGCATTCAGTAATTTTATCCAGAGTCTGTATATGTAACGATTACATTTTTTTTTTAATTTATTTTTTTTCAAAAATTTACCAATTATTTCCATTTATTGTTACAAGTAATTTATAATTATTTTAATGATTAATTTGTACTGATAATTTCTCAATTTCATCAATGATTCTAATAATTCCATCATTTCTTATTGCAAATAATTTGAAAATTTATCAGTGTTAATAATTTTATTTAAAATTATTATAAATAATGTTTTTGAGCACAAAATATTATCAACTCACCTCGCAACGAGAATGGAATATCTTGACAATAATATGTCCAGTCACTGTCCCGGTGATCCAGCATCGGGATCATCTGCAAAAAAAAAAAAATGATGAAAAACAAACTTGAGGGTACGTTCAGTGCTAAAGTACTCGTTAAATACGAAATCAGGCCGGGAGTGTGACGAACTCTCTGAGACGAATTTTTGATGAAATGTTTCTTTTTTTTTTTTTTTTTTTTTTTCTATTCCCCGTTTTTATTCTTTTCAAAAAAATGAGTTGAGTGAAAGAAGAGAACGATGGAGTCAAAACGAGAGACTTGTCAGGTCGGCCTAATCCATCATAAGCATGAAAAAAAAAAAAAAAAACCGGAAGAGCCAGCCTAGCTCGTTTTTGCATAGCCGAGCGCGCTCTGGTGGCTGATGTATGAACTAGACTGGCCTATGTACACTGGGAAAGAGCGAGAGAGAGAAAGATTTCTGAAAAAGTCCATTACTCGAGCGAACGAGCTACCACGTTCTTATGTACACGTCTGGCCCTCGGGCAATGATTTTTCTTTTATTTTTTTTATTTTTTTTTTTACCAAAAAGATCGCGAGCAAAAGATCCAAGAACATCGCATATGAGAACATGGTACACAAAGTGTGCAAGGTGTATATATATATATATATATATATATATATATATATGTACACCTTGGCCGTTTTGTGTATATATATATATATATATATATATATATATATATATATATGTACACCTTGGCCGTTTTGTGTA